>JABASI010002424.1:0-19803 GCA_019776505.1 Tomocerus nigrus
GTAAGGGGCTCTGTTACTGGTTCACTGCTTTTGTTACCATTAAGTAAAGGGGGATTCCTCTTCTCTAAGCGAGCGACGCGAGCGATAGCATTGTTCTCTGAGTAACTAGTAAGTAGGGTTTGTTTACAACATTTACTAGTAGGTTGTTGTATCTTGGATTTACATAGCACTACACACTGCGGGCTATGTGTATTAGAAGAAATAATTGTATTGCTGCTGCGGTGTGGTGTGAATTGTATGTGAGTAGTGCAGAGGGTAAAGTTAGCGGTTAGGTTACGTTGACTTGTTTCTAGCTTGCTGTAATAATGTGTAACACGATATTTTTACTGATATTACGTACGTGTACTTTATGCCATGGCATGGTAGATGCACTGTGCCTTGTTGTTGTATGTAGGAGATAGGTAGTCAGATAACTCAAGTAGGTATCTCTGCCTAGTTCACCGTTTTTGTTAAGGATTATTTTCTGTATATAAATCCTGTGTAGCTATGTGTAGTTGCTATTGTATTCAAGTCATGTAACAACTTCTCTAGCAAGCTATCTCTGGCATTTTTGATTCATAATATTCATGTATGACTAGGCTATATCTATGCATCTATGCTTTATGTTTCTGTGCCTTGTTAATATGCATTGCAATTTATGGATGAGAATGAAATGTGTAGCGATAAATGCGAAATGTGTGTTTATAGGTCCCTCTTCTCCGTCTTATCTTTTATCTTAGTTCTAGTAGCTCGCGTGTACGTACGCGTACGTACCTACATTACATACTCACTCTTTCTACATCATCATACGAACATGTGGATAAGGCACGTAAACATCCCGTACTTTTATTTAGTTTACGATGGAAAGTAATCAAAAACAAATATAATAAATCTACAATATGCCTCACACACTAACACTGTCAATGTCTTTGGTAAATATTAGTACCTATTTAATTTATAAGCTATGTTGTTATTATATTTAGCACAGAAAAGTACTTTACTTTGGATGCGTATGCTTGTATTGCATTTGGCAAACTTGACTCAGCTACTAAAGTCGCTATACTGGGATATATATTTATTTTTATGTGCAATTGACCTAATATCTCAGATATTTATATACCTTAATACACGTAGTAATAGCCTTTTAATGTACTTTTATACCTAAACAGTTTTAATTGAGCCTGCTTTATGTAATTATATATAATAAGGGTAATAACATTAACTAATAACTCATAATGCACCTTATAAGTAGCTGAATTATTATTACATTAATGACACAAGTCCCACAAGTAACAACTGAAGATTCACATAATTACATGTAGAAACAAAAAATGCTTCGCTGTCTTCATTTTATGGCTATAACTAAAAATAAGTGACCATTTTGCATTTGCAAGAAAAACAAATGACTAACTACTAATAATGACACTTTGAGACATTTTCTAGTGGTATCTTCTAAAGTAGCCAACTTCTGTAATTATCCTAATTGTTCAACATGACACAGGATGAAGAGTAGCAGGTACCGTCAAAAATTAATGAATTTCTGCAAGATAATATTAAAGAAGAGAAAATGCTTCTACTTGCACTATTCATATTTTAGTAAACGCTGTGAAAACATTTGCATTGATCAAAGGTATATTTAATTTTTCGCTACAGGCATAAATATATTCCTTGATTAACTAACATTGTAACTATATTTTGCTGAAATTATTAATTAATAAATATCAAAGAGACTATCAAGAAATGTTTCATTTGGGTTATGTAACGTCGTATAACAATATTTAGTAGGTCACAGTCTAATTTCCTAGTAAAGGAGCAAATGAGAAGTAGGGCGAGGCGGAAGAAAGAGAAAGAACCGCAGTTTGTCGGGGGATTTAAGTTTAATTAATATTGTAATTTAAATAATGTAAGGAGAGTTGTTCATAGTATTTAGCGAAGGGAGTTTAAGATAACTTAGATAACTTTGTGCAGTGTTAGGTGCGTAGGCGACATGGCTACAAAGTCAAGACGAAAAGGAAAGGATTTTGGAGAACAAAGCCATTTTCCGAAATGTCTAGCAAATGCCTACTAACTAGATACTTAGATGCGGGATGAAGTATATGAAGACAAGGACAGTTGCTCCATTTCGATACTGGGTGACAGTGCGTAGGAGGAAAATTTGATTGGATTTAGTGTAGGGGAGAAATGTAGAGCAAATGGTACATACATATATGTAATCTTGGCAGCTTTCTGAAAATATCTTTTGTATATGTAAATGGGAATTCCCTGTAGTGAGATGGAGATGTCTGTAATTCATATTCGTATACGCTTTGTCTCTCATCTTTTTTTTTCACAAAAATTTAATCAAGTTCATCAAAGTATTAAGTAGCATCTGCAGAAAAATTGAACTGAATGCTAATAAATCTTATTGAGGAGTTCGTTTCACCCAAAAAAGGGAACTATATAAAATATACTGCGTCGTAGAATAAAAAAGAGTGAGGGACGGACGTATTTTTACCGTATAAAAAGCTTCATTGTTTACTCCTAGAACTGACGATGAGATGAAAAGAAAGTATATAATCTTAGCTAAAAGTCACCAGCTACTTACAATGAAAAAGAAAATTGAAAGGAATCAACGGGTGAATGTCACAGAAAATTACAGGAAATATACTTGAAAAAATGTTCTAAGCATGGCCATTATAATTTGAGACGACAAGGCGGAAACTTCATAAATAATATCATGGAGAATATTATATATAAGGTAGGTGCAGAGCCCAAAATACGCGTAGCCACCATGCACACTCGCCTTAATGCACAACAGAAGACTCTCTGGCCTCCTCCAAAGATTCTCTTGGGAACAGAAGGAAGAAAGCAAGTTAGGTAATTCTTCTTGTCAATTTCAATGAATAGAGGACAATGAATCTATCAACAGGTACAGTGTCACATTATTTGTGCAGACGCTGTTTTTCCCTATTGTCCTCCTCTTCCTTCCTACTCACAATCTTTCATTTCTCATCCTATCGAGTTGTCAAAACAATTTCATACCTAATGCAATAATCATAATATCCATTACCACGCGCGCCTTATGTAACTACCTACCTTTTTGCCTTTTCACAACAAAACTTCTCTCGAGAAAATAATATTACACTCATTCTCCTCACTTACGACATACATACTAAGTAGAAATCAAATAATAATAATATCATGTGCGTCATTTCATTAATTATCCATCCCGGGTCTAATGCTCACTTAAATAACTCACGCCTCCAGAAAACAAAACCCTTCCTGTGGGACATGCATAGACAAATTGAAGTTTTTGAAATTTGCATGACGTACGATACACCTACACTACTACTCCAGTGAATTAGTAGGCCCTTACCATTTATTCCACTTGGTTTAGTTTTTTCGATGGGAGCTTCTCCAGATTTGACTTATATAAAGCTTTGCAGACTTCTCACACGGATATAAATGCCATTCAACAGTTTGATTGAAAGTTAAGGCACAACATATACTTTGCCCTTTATATATATCCCATCCCATCCCAATTTAAACAGATTCAAGTATTCATAGGGTTGGGAAATGAATAGTGTTTGATTGCTCCAGTCATCACCGAAATCACTTTAATCAGATTTTATTCATAGTAGCTGTATAAAAAATTAATGCGCCAATTTAATATGAAGATAAAGTGTAAGTTGTACGTCACAACGCCAACTCAGTCGATTATATTTACTGTTTGAATAAGTTTTTTTTTTAATAATTTCCTTTTGCTGGTACTATTTTTAGAAAACATGATATCACAAAAGAAGCTTTACGTATTTGGGTTTGCGTAATGAAATTACTTTATCTTGTTCTGTGTAATCTTTCAAATTTACATATCAAAAAATTAGCAGGCAATTTCATTCAAGATGCTTTGAGGCCCGATTTCTTTGTAGGCACTGCTATTATTTATGTGTGTAGGCGCTTTGTGTGGTTTTACTTAACCATCCCAATTGTACCTCGTATGAGACACACAATCATGATTCTTGCAAAAATTATTTGCTTTATCTAACAAGAGAACCCAGTAATTTTGTATTAACTATACAATTACTTTTATGTAATGTTATAATTTTGTTTCTATTTTCAGATGTTTCCAGATTTTGCCAATCTGTAAGCTATAAGAATTTAAGTGAAAGGATCATTCTGGAAGAAACTACCCATTGAAAATGAAATAATTTTAGGTTAGGAATAGAATGCTGTTGTAATTGTAAGGCATGGGGGCATTGGAATAATTTTGTCACTCATTGAAGCTACAGTCACTACAATTTGAAAACGAAGTCATTGTAATAAAAGCATAAATCTATGTGAACAAAAGTGTCCAAACAATGTTTAAAGATGAACTTCTAAGTAGCACTCATTGTAGAGTACAAAAGAAATATCAAAGTTTACTTTGTGACTTTTTTTCTGAGAATTATCCGTCCCAGTAGAAACAACATTCTGGTTGTTGGGATGAATGGGGCACCGACAGACAAGGAAGAGCAAAGTAGCAATAGCCATGTACAAGTTAGTGGAGGTGAGGTGAGTCAAACTCGAAGCTCTCAAAGCCGTTCGGCAGGAATAGAAGAGAATTGAAGTGGAGGAACTACTTGCTGACTGCTAAGGGTAAGTTGTTGGGTAGACGGAGCGAGGCTGAAGATGTAGAAGCGACTTATCGTCATTTCCTCTTTGGCTATTTACGCTATTTATGAGGAATGCGTTAGTATGTGCTGGTGGCAGATTTTACGAGGACTCAATAATCCGTCGATGCCATAAAGTCAATGATTCCGAACTAAAATATGATGATGGGTAATCGTGTTTTTCTATGCCTGGCCTAGAGCGATCCTTTTCTATATCCTCATCCTAACATTTCCGTCTGCTACTCTGCTCCCACTACACACACAGATCATTGAGCATCTATAGATACATTGTTATGGCTAAATTGTAGCATTATCACTCAAACTACTGCACTATAAATTCCTCTTTTATCCACATTATCTTTCAATAATGCATGTAGCTAGTGAACAGTCCTAAAAGGACCTTGCAAGCTCCGACAATTCGAAAATAACAGGTACTCTTTAACTTACATACCATTCACTGTCCAGTGTCCATAACTTGTTGCAGCTATTTAATAATCTCCTTATGGATATTGTAATATTTGTAATTCCGACGTGCGAGTGCGACCACACATGGGAACTTGGGAAGTGGGAACTGGTACAGCTTTAGTAAATGAATAATTAAGATCAGAATACCCGAAATATACGGATTTTTAGGAAATTATTTTACGGGAATTTTAAGAGACAGGATATTTACCAAACAATCTTTGCGAAATTCTTTCGAGTTATTCTCATCCTTGAAAATGTTTAATAGTTTATTTTAGGAACAAGCTAAAACTGCCATATACCTGCTGCTGAAAGCAGAATACATGTCTTAATGAACACTCCTAGAGACAAAACCTAATTTAAATACCTCCATTGACTGCACTAACTAGCTCCAGTGTTTATGCATGAAATATTTCTACACTAAAAGATCTAAACAGGTATGTAGAATCTTGGTATATGGATCTATGAAACATATTTTTATGCACAACATAACTACTTTAAATAGCGAGAGGTTAGAGCTTTTGAATTCGTGAACGTTGCGCATATCTTTGCATTTATGTGGATTGTATAATGGATTGTTATTGTTACACAAGAAGCTAAGGAAAACATGGGCAATGCAACCTGTACATATTTAATGTATATCCTTCAAGACTCCTTTGTCATGTATTTACGAAGATAATAAATTTCAATCTAGTTCTTGTTTTTTCCTTTGTTTATTGTAATGCATGTAATTGTCATTGAATATCACCTATAAAAGATTACTATTGTGCTACCTACGATTAAAATGTCGCATAAAACGATTTTTTTTTCATTCTTAAATCTTTGATGCTAGCAGTTGCTCAAAGACGATTCTATTTTTGAGATGGTCAGGAAATCTTTTAAAGAGTGGCCTATGCATTTAATGCATTCTCTATTGCTTTTAGCTTTATACTTATTAGAATTGTAACGAATACTACCTACCTACTATCTGAAGGGATGGTAGTATCAACAAAAATAGTGAAATAATAATATACTTAATTTTAACCTCGCCCATTGTATTAAAAGCTATGACAATAATAGTTGTGAATTGNATTAAAAGCTATGACAATAATAGTTGTGAATTGTGAAGAGCCGTAGTAGCTGCATACAAATACACAGCAAAGTTGCAATGTTGTTTGTTTATTTGCATTGCATTCCATCCTTCACACATCCATAATCAATAGGACTTATATAAGTTGTATACTAATGTCGCACTACTATTTGCATGCATAACGAAAACTATGTAGCTATAGCCTTATTTATTTACAGATAGCTATATGCATGTGGATGTGTGAGTGAGTAACAGCAATCTATTATATTATATGCCTAAAATCCATTTCACATTATTTTATTCAGAGAATGTATTGCATTGCAATTTACAAGTTCATGTTGACTAGTCTGGTTCATTAGTATTAGGTAGGTCTGGTCTATCCTTGTGTATGTTGTTGTTTTGTTTTGCAGATGCACATGCAATGTCCACGTGTGCACGTGTGATGGTGCATAGCTATAGGTATCCACTGTACGTATTTTTATATTAAACAACATGGCACTGTATACGGACTCTCTATATCATTATAGCATAATTATTTGCATTGCATTACAACATCAAGAGAGCATAGCTACACAATAAAATCCGTAGAGGAAAGGAAAATAAATGCATTCACTTGAATGTCCTACTCTTTCTAAATACGACGACGACTACTAGGCAGTTTGCACTGTCCAAATCTCCAATACGTAATTTTATTTCATTTTTCTTGAGGCCTTCCTTTAGCTCACCAAGTACAATTTACAACATGAGTAGGTACATATCGCAGAATTGCAGAAATACTACACACCTACACACATAACTTTTACATGACTTGGATGGAATACACACATAACCCAGATTACCAAACAGTGTAGTCTATGAGTAGGTACGACAGTTAAAAATATACTGCAGACAGAAAAGATTTATTGCAATATACATAATATATGTATATTAACTAATTACAAGGAGTATGCATGTAAATATTATATCTTTATGTAGCCTACGACCTACGTTGTCTTGTACGTAGACACAGAAATCTTTCATGAAACATGTACTTCTACTCAACGATGCAGATTTTTCCCTTGCTACTAGCTTCGCCCTTTACATGTACTACGTGTTATAACTATACGACTATACCCTAATGCTATATTATACGTAGTATGTTTAGAGACGCCAATAATAATATCATCTTTACTCTTGTTCAAAGTGTAACCCTACCTAACATACACTCACTCACTCTCTCAAAACGACCTAGCTAATCATCCCAGTTATGCATTTAGCTCCACATTACATATTCTCCATCCTATCACATCTGCATATGAATCTTTGTTGCCCTAGCATTGATGATATGCAAAATCTCGAAAAGGTGTTAAGTATAAAGTCCATCGCATTTTTACTAAACAATTTCACTCATTTTCTTGGCTGTACTTTATTGCCAAAAACGGAGAAAAAAATAATTAATGCAAAAAGAAATGCAATGCCTATTAGTACCAATATTTACTCTTAAATAAATGTACACAAGTTACAGCATTTTTATGTTATACTCGTATAGTCTTATTATAGGTATGCTTAGAAAAAATATTTGTAGTTAACATACATGTCAGCTTAAGTTGTTTATTATAAAAACAAATGAAATTTTAATCGTCTGACAAGAATGCTAACTTAAAATTCAAGTTTGTTTGCGAAATTATGTACATATGCATATAGCTACTCTATGACATGATTTATCATTATTAAAAATGTCTGAGCACAAATATTGCATTACATTACACTTAAATATTTCATGTAAATAGTTTAAAATTATGCTTGACTGAAATTAGAATAAAGACAAGAAAATTATTTAATTGCGTTTTAAAGGTTATTACAATTGGTTCTGTTGTTTCTCATGATTCATGCACGTGGTAGACAGAAGACAAATTAAATTCTAAACGTCTAACATTAATGTTCTTGATACGCACATTGACACCAATAACAGTATTAGCACACTCATATTACTGTCTATGGAATAATTTAATATGAATGAAAAATGTGATATCTAGGCGGATTAACTCACTATTAATAAATATTTTATGCGCGAAGTATGTTCTTATTGAAGGTGCATGTGTATTTATTTCCTTATATGAATGTACATTATCCTGGCGCTTATAATTATATGAAATTCATGAAGTGAGACAAAAACAAAGCAATTCTCTGTTCAAAGTCTATCAGTATCATAGGTCGACTATCGTAAATATTTTAAAACAGACGCAATCGTTTATGCAGCTCATAAATTACAATTTAGCGTCAGCAATCTGTATTCCATGGGATTTCATATCTGTACTGTGCAATCTGCACGATGTAATTTGAATCTGTCAGTTTTACTTTCTGCTGGGTCCGACGTCGGCACAAGCGTCACTAGTTTTTAGGTTGACCAGATGTACATAAAATGAGGAGGATAGCATTTCAAGTACTTTTTGGTATAACGGGAGAATTTTTTTTCGAATTCCATGAACAGACAGAAAATGTATTTTAGAAATTTTTTGGCATGTCACATTATTCTAATTATAATATTTCCAACTTAGCAAAATGTAGTTAGTTTTGCTTTGGATGTGTCTATATATAAACATTATGATAGTTTTAACCTTCAGCTTCTAAACGTGAAAATATTTATAAATTCAAGTTTGCATTTGAAAGGCTTTCAGTTACACTATGGCATAAATAAGCATTAACTTTAATCCTGTGGTTGGTAAACTAGTCAACTGCACTAACGTCATTGCGGCTAAATTGTCCACCTGTCTGTTCACGACAAAGCCACAACAAAGCATTATCAATTAGGCTTAGGAGAGAAGAATCGATATAAATAACATACAAGTTCTCTCCATAACTTGTTTGTTTGTGGCTAGCTACCTAATAATAATCATAACATACAGAGCTATGCAATAAAATGTAAACCATAAAATGATATAAGACAGAGATCTGGTAATAGTAGTTACTTTTGTATACTTTTATAATAATAATATCATTATTGATACTCCACGTTATTAACCGACAACGACAATGTATGTACGTCAATCATTCTCTTTCTGCTGCGTAGCTAAACAATAACGAAATCCAGTATTGCTGGAATAAATAACATGCCTCAAGTTGAACGGACCAAGGAAAGAGCACCTTTATGAAAACAAAGTTATGTAAATAATGAGTGCAACTTTTGCTACTCACTTTCTCACAGAAAACGTAGATGACATTATTAAATTAGAAATCAGAAGAGCTGAGACTGGCTTTCTTAAATTATGCATTCTTAGAAGAGTCTAAATTTAATTTACATTGTGCTTTGAGGGAGCCGGTCCTCTGATTTTACTTAAACATATAAAACTAAATATTATTGTTATTTTATTCCTTGTTTTTCCTGTTAATTGTTGACTGTAGCAAGGAGAGGATGATGGCTGGAAGAAAAGACGTCATACTATAACAGTGGCTCATACGTAAATAAATCATTAAAAACACAGTTGAGATTCGCATATAAAAAGTCAACGGAATAGAAATGAGGTAATTTTTCTTCGGGCATTTTCTGCGCACTTAGCTCATGTAAAGCAAACTGGCAATTGACACAGTGCATAGGAGGAAGAAGCACAGTTAAAAGGCAGAATCTTGTGTCGCACTTAAAGCAGCATAGCCACATGAATAACGCAGTTGTGTATCCGATTTAAGCTGATTTAAATATACATGGGAGTCCCATGCTAATTGCCCTGTGCATGTAAACAGAGAAGGCAAGGCACATGACCTGTTAAATGCAACTACGGCAGCAACAAGATGAGACATTCCATCAACAGTCAAACCAGACCTCAAAATAAACAAAGCAACTGCCTTGCACCAGTTACATTCAGATTTTACGCGTTTTCTTACTTAGATGAACTTAACTCCTGTGCCAAACATTTTTCTATGTCATATGCTAATCTAACTAACCAGCCCTGCTCTCGTATACTTTTACTCCTCTTAACTTAAGTAAGCAGTTAAACAACTATGTCGTTAAAAACATAAAACCTTTATTCCGACAATTATTTGGCACACAATTCTCTCCCTTTTAAATTTAAAATCCAATGAATTTAACTTCCTTGAGTGCACTACAATTACGGATATTGCGTTTTAGTCTGCTAATATTATTGTCTACTGTCGATTAGTACAAAGCAAGCTGGCGCTAGTGGAATAGTTGAGAATATTAGAATACTACTAGTGAAAACTAGTTAAATTCAGACATCACAACCTTAAAAATATTAACACTGGACGACCTACCTCCTCGCTTAGCTAATCTGGATAAATTTTGCGCTAGCACAGATTTGCCACGTTACAAACGGTAGATTTGTCTTATGCTTGATATTATTCAGTATTAATACTGTAGATAAATGCGTGTAAACGTCTTGAAAATGATTCTAACAAAATTCTAAGAGGCAATCGAAAGAAACATTTAAGTTTGCAGTGTATTGAATCGTGTATTGACTTTTGAATATTTTTGTCTAAAACTGACAACTAAATCTATAAATCAGATCAGGTTTTATTCTCTTTGGACTGTTAGCATGAATTGATTTAAATTGATTTAAGCCATTTTCCTCGGATGTACGCGTTACATATCAATCCAGACTAACAATTGATTTGTAATGCTCTTTACAGGAAACTAGGCAATGTCCTATGTCCTCATCCTCAATAAATAAACAATTGATATTAGCATCTTGTCAGTGTACAAATAATAAACAACGGATGTGTACCCATCAATATCAATCTCACTGCATTTTCAGATGCATAAATAAGGCAATTATTAAGCACACATTTTATAAGAAATCTATTTCCTCTGTTAAGAGCCTTTTTTATCAACACATAATAGGGAATAAATGAAAAAAATTTCCTTTTCATTCAAAACATTCTTCAAAATATATCTCGTGGTATAAAAATACTATTCCCGTTTGTCTTGGTCTAAATTTATAAAATCAATCCTCCTAATGAGATTATACACGTGTGAATCGAAACAATTGTAGGAGAACATCATTGCTGCTCAGATTACGATTTTCTAGCACAATTGAACTATTTCTAGAGCATTGTTGTTTTATCCTCACAACGTACACTATAATTAGAAGTAGAATATTATGGTAGGTATCCCATTACATGGAAAGCCACGTTTGTTATGCTTATTATAAAAAACAAATTGGTAAGCGATTAAACGATAGGGATTCTTATATGCGTAAAAGCATGTTATATAAATAGAAAGCCAACTTTCCATGGAATAAATATGGTAGAATTCTAAAATTATGCGCAAATGCTACTTCTCTTTCAAACGGAAATGGTTTTCGTTAAACATTAGTAGTTACACTTCCAACAACAAGTGTTTTGCCTCTTTCAGGGATGACGGGGCTTTCAGAGAAAATTGATTTCTCAGTATCGCTTCTGGTAGGCCACTAGCTACTGGGCCTTTTAATTATTCTCAAAATTCAATGATTGGATTGCTGCGAATGGAAATTTGTTACGAGGTCGGAGTTTAATTCCTAATTTCTCAGTATAAATAAAAGGAAAATTTCAAAGTATTTACAGATGAATAGAATTATGAATATTGAACCTATTGTAAGTTATTAGCATAGAAGGTATTTAAAATTGATCCTCCATTTCTGATAATAGATCCAATAAAGCCAAGCTGAGAATGTAGAATTGTGCTATGTTGTGTGTTAAATAGTAAGCCGTGCGTGATGGTGAATGGTGAGGTAAGGTTATCCATAGGTAAAGTTGGAAGACGCGATGCTTCCAGGTTTAATTTGGTTAGTTAGTGTGTAGCAGATAAGTAGGTAGGTATAAGCAGTTGTTTTACTATGCAGTAATAAAGGTCTTAGTGAGTGAATAAATGACGTTCCATCGAATCGACGCTTTATAGTTCATGAATCATGATTACATTGATATTAGCCAGAGTCAGAGTTTCCTTGACATACCTACGCTCCATTGCTACTGACGGTATCTATTACACACAATCACACAGTACACATAAACATGTGCACAGGATCTTTTTAATAATGGGATAAAGCCAACTGCCGTCAGCTTATTCGTTCAAGTCACACATGGACAAATAAACGTGACATGAGATGCTTTGGACTATAATGGGAGCAATTGTAGTGTCATAGCAGCCAGCAGTTCGGGACTGCAACCTACGCAAGTAAACTGATTTATTCCAGGATGTGGTGATTTTACAATGCAAATTGGAGCTGCACGTAATATAATGCACACACATATAAATAATTATTCTTAACCACTGCACAGCTCTCATTTAGCTCTGTTATTAGCTACTTGCGTCAATTTAAACTTAATCTACCCTACGACACTTACATAATATCATTCAGATTTATTCCGGCTATGTAAATACTTTCTTGATCATATTTTACGCAATTCTTGTTATTTTTTTAATACATTGCATTTATTAGGAATAGCGTCACAAACAAAAACAACAATGCAAAATTAAATTCTCGGCCGTAACTTGTGCTTTTAGCTCACGCTCATATGAATACAAGACATGTTCCATTATTTTTTGCTAGTATAGTAGTCATTAGCCATTATTATTAGATAATAAAATAAAGGAATTTAATATTCTTTTTCATCTTCCTTGTACTTCGTGGCAGTTAATATTCAGTATATTCTATTATCATAATTACATGAAAACATCATTTGAATGTTTTATGCTAAATATTAGCACAGGTAATGCGACACACCAGCACTATAAAGGAATAAAAACAAAAAAATCCACCTAAAAATATTTTGGCATTAATGCCAAGTGTAATAAAATCTGAGAGCCACTACCTCCGATGAATAACTTTTTGACTCATTGCTGTTAAAATATGCGTAAGTAAATTGTCAATGAAATTATTTACCTGCATAAATTATTCTTGTTGCGTTATGGATTTTTGTAATTTTTTAAATGTTAATAAAGGACATAAACAATAAAAAATGATTTGCTTGTAAATAAATACAGTTGATAAGGGCATTTTCCACCATTAAATATCAGTTGATGCTTGGTAATGATAGATAACTGCTGATGTCTCACACTATTCCCCAATCATTGTAACTACCTTCCTATTTGTATACCCCTAATGCCAAACGCACACTTTAAACTATTTGTAGAATTAATTCGGTCATTTATTACCATCGCATTAGGTAGGTATGTCAAAGTCAAAGCTTAACCCTTCTCTTGTCGTGTCTTGTACAAATGTAGACGTTCGAATTTAAACGAGTGCACTTCTGAATTTAACTGTTGGATTAATCTAGGAATTTTTTTGTACGAAAAGAAACTATCTATCAGCATTATGTATTTATAAGGAGTTGTTTGGCTTATCCTACAATTTATTAAAAATCTAGAGAAAAAGTCATGGATTATATTAATAATACTGCTTTGTCTTTGTAATGTCAACAAGTGTTTTAATTTTAGCATTCGCATGTAATGGGGTCAGAAAAGGAAATGTTTTTATATTATTATTTGAATCGACCAATTAAGAAAGTGTATACAAATATAAACGACTTTAAATCAAGCTAATGTCGATTTTGGGTGAGTGAGTAGAGGTAGGGTTAACTAAGTAACACAATAAGCTACCTTTAGTGATCTGAAAATGTTTGAAAACCTTGCTTCTGTGTGTAAATGCATTGTATCCTTGCGGTACTTATTGTTCGCAAGAGCCTCGTTGATTAAAATTTTAATGGCTTAGTTCTTGGAAACTGCCTTTATTTGCAGTGTGCGACGTGATTTCAGTGATATCTGACCTACTTTGGCCGTTTGTTGCAGACTGATATCTCTGGCCTGCTCGTTGCCAATGCTCTAGCTGATACCTGTGTGTTTCTATTTACTTACGCCGTCCTTTTCGGGTTTCCTACTTGTTCTACTGCAACGTTTACTGTATAAGAATAGGATAAATACTTCTGACTATCGCACTTATCCTCATTCAGTGTTAGCAAATAGCAATTACCGATAGCAATGTCTATCCATATCACATCCCTTTAATATGAGAACGAATACTACGTAGATAATGAAATTACTAACTACTAACTGCTAAATAGCGAAAGCCAATAATTTTATATCTTAGACATACTTCATGCACATAATTATTATACAAGGTGGTTCAAAACCATTTCTCCCACTCATTGTAAATTTATTACTATTGCATTATACCATCTAGAAGAAGAAAATACTTTATTTTGTACGCCAAATGTTTTTAATTGGTAAATGCATGGAAAGCAAATTTAACACAGGTATCTCGTATCTCTAAGCATGCTAATTCTCACTTAGCCCCTCTCTTACTCAAAACTGTTGCACGCTATAAAAATTAGTCAGGGGGATTATATTTATTTTTATGATTATGTATTATTAAATTATTTCAATTTTACTAATAATTTTCTAATAAAGAATTGTAGGTACTTATAGGAATGTTTTAATGGAAATATATTTAGCAAATATAATTTTGGAAAAGCAACAGGAGATCTGTATAAACATGCAAAAAATCAGGGTCAATTTGGTTTTAATGAAGTTAAGAACTTTGAATGCAAAATAAGAAGTTTTTTGCTTGTTTCTCTTTTGACGTTGAGGGGCAAATATCTAAGAATCACCGTGTATGCTACTAACTACTGATCGTGATTTTTCTTTATGGCATCCACTATGAAGTAATTATGAACAAAGCTACTGAAAGAATGCAGTTGCTAAGGATGCTTAATTTTTAAATGAATTAATGGTGTGTGCAGCTTGTCATTATTTCAGTAATTGCATTTTGTAGTTCCACACTTTGCTATCGAGGTACAGATCTGCGAGTGCATATCTCGCGTGCTAATTCATTTGTCGACTGTTTTTATTAGTGACCATGAAAATAGTCCGAAATGATGGGATAAAAAATTTCAGAAAACTAATTAGACTTTCTCATTTGGAATTATTTGAGGAGTTAACTGAATTTTATGGTCTTGAGGGATGAGATGATGCCCATTAAATAGATGTCACGAGAGGAGAGATTCTTGGTGATTAGTCCTGATTAACTGAAGAGAAGTATACCCAATGAGTTTATTAAGGATATTGTCAATAAAAAGGCTTATGAAATGATTAGGAAATCATAGCTGATTTGATGCTTTGCCAATTGGCCTTCTTTGTCTCTTGAATTTGAATAGCGAAAGGAAATCTCATCTTTGACTAACATGAACAAGAAGAACCGGCGTACTATGAAGGCGTACAACTTTTTATATTCGTACGTATTTACCTGTCCTATTGATTGTAATAATATTATAAGAAATGAGAAATTTATCTTCGTAGCCTACAAACATAATAACGTGAGAAAGATTATGCATACCTAGCTATAGTAATAATAATAATGATAATATAAAGGATGTAAATGTATGGAATGGAATTCAATCGTAAAGCAGAAATAATAAGTAGCCAACGATATTAACAAATCACCAACCTTGCCAGCCCTTCTTTAACAGATACATGCATATGCAATCTCATGATGTCATCCCACATAATAAAAGCCCCTTGCAAAATAGCCATGCGTATTATTATTTGCTTTTTGATGATCTGTAGGATAGGATAGCTTCATAGTATTCCAATAAATATCCCACAAGCATTAATACCCATCAAATTTTGACAACAAAGTCAAACCTATTTGATTATTGCAAGTATTTTTTGATATAAAATATCTCGCCTCATAAATACACTCACCTTTTGCATATTACGTATATTTGCGTAGAAATTATTGCTTCAACTCGAAAATACAAGGCCGTCGATGCTAATTTATTTGCATTCATAATTAGCACGAGGCAGAAATTCTCCAATAAAAAATAAATTCAAATATCCTGGTTTACTTAACAGCTCTCATGGATTATGACTTTATAGACAGCTGGCTAAAATGAGCACAAAAAATATTTTACTATCGCAGTATTTCGACGTAGGATTATTAACCCTGACATTCTTTATGGCCACTACAATAGAGATTTTCAAAATTGTAGCAATGTAAGACTTGTTTTGATAGGGATAAGAAATATTAATAAATTTATTTCTCACATTCCATTTACTGTTTGCTTTCAATTATTATGTCTGCATGGAATTTGTGACGCGACGAAGAATAACAGTTTGATATTGGACTCCATGATTTAGTAGCTATTGTTTGTTTTTATATATTTGTAAATATACACTAAACGCAGTAATAATTAACCTTCCTTTTTTATTGTCGTAATAACATAAAAATTCCAAGAATTGTTCATGATGAAAGGAATGTGTGAGTGTGCTGCTACAAGTTGCCCAGACAGACATATTGATTTTACTACTAATTGTCATGCAAAATTCCTAATAAATAATTTCTATTATGCTTTATTTTTTTGGCATCGTATTTAGAGATTCTATAAATTAGCATGCGAAGTAAAATATGGGAAACTGTATCAATTTGGTTTCTGTTCAATTTATTACGCCTTGGAATAAATATCACGCAGGTAAGCATCGTATTCAAATGGACCACCTACCCTTTATTAATGTATTACGAAGTTGGAATTAGGCAAGCACATAATATTGTTACGTAAAATGTCAATAAGTATGTCTATGTCATGAAACCTCCAACAAGGTCAATTTAGAGTTACTAAATAGGCAAGGCAGTTCTCGCATGTAACTTTTATTGTATTATTATCACCACAATAATCATATCACATTACTACTACCTACTTACGAGAACATATGCAACATGGCATATATCTGTATTATTATCCTAACTCCAACCAACAAAGACTCCACGCTGATATAATACAATACCTAGCTAAATAAGTATGTGCTGATTTGGTATGGTGATGGGTGTGCTTATGAAGATACCCATCACCACTACCTTACCTTGCTTGCTGATTATCAGTAAATGCGTACGCATCAGCAAAAATGTATCCATTACACATTTAGCATTATGTGCTCTGCTTTAATCTGATAGCCTGCTCAGTTGAAATACTTAAGTGCTAGGGAGAGTTGCCTGGGCGCAATATTTTCCCTCCATATCATGGAAAAGTCGTACTGGACTAACGCTATAGAAAAATTTGCACCCGTAGCCGTCCATTGTTGACTTTTCGAGAAGTTCGCCCATGGATGACCATGAGTCATAATAGCCAAAGAAAACACGTATAAAATATAATATTTTTAAGAAATTGAATATTACAAAATATTCATTCATAAAAATTGCTTCAAACATCTCTTTTTTTAGTATGTGCATATGCAAATGACATTTTTGTAATGTACCAATCGCTCAAGGGCTATTTCACGGGGCAACTATGGCAAGCGCACATGCGCAAAGAATACCACCAATTTTAGGCCCAGGCTGGCCCATACTCCGGGGTCATCAAAAATTCAACGCCCTATCCGCTAGATGCATAATATGAAATTTCGATGGCCAGGCAATTCTCTCCTGCGAATCCAATTTGGTGCTTTGTTACAACTACAAACTATTTGCAATGCTTTTGGCTGATGCAAGATGCATAATATAAATCCTGTTATAATACATCTTTTCATACATAGCCATAATGTAGAGATAATGCTAATAACTTTTGAATGTACAACAAAATGCCTATAGTTTCGTATACATTCTTCATGAATTGAATAACATGCGTTGGTATCCGTTTAGAATATTACTAGGTATCCATAATTATTGTTAAAGCTTGTGCTAATGTACTATATACTAAGATTTAGTTTTATGACTGTTTCCACTTATTTTTTATATAATAATATTTTATTTTATAGATACAAGTTCATGGAATGTAAGAAGAGACATGAGAGAAGTATAGGCAATGAACTATGGGCAATGCAGAACAAGCTAAATATAAATGAACGGATTTGTTGATTCAGACTCGAATTTAAAAAAAAAGTATTTCGTCTCCTTCCCATGATAATAATAGTTATAGTTTAACGCGATGAAAATATTTCTTTTGTAATATTTGCCGAGGTGTTAGATTAGAGCCACGTCCTATTAAATGTGGAATAATAGGGTGAGAACAGACAGATCCAACCAAATCCACAATTACAGCGAGTCTCCATGAAGACATAAACCTCCTAATGTTATTTTTTGAATGAAATTCGCATTCCACGGGTTACTAATCTTGACTTGGATCTTAAAAGGAAAATACATACACGACATAAAATAGAGATTACAACATCATCACAATGCTGATGAGATATTTGCGGCTTAGCTTGTTTTGCCGCGATGATGAGCTTCATGTTATGTGGTGATTCATCAATTCGTCCATAAACACAAAACTCACCATGTAAGTAGATAGGTAGTCATATTTATTGTGCAAGTAAGTCTACGTAGTCCATATACGTGCAAAGATGTACACAAACCTACTAGCACCTACCACCACTACTAACCGTCAAAAGTCAAATCAACACAGTCTCATGTGGCTCTGTGTGTAGTGCGTCCAGAAGAGATCTCTGCTGATGCTAAAGAGCGATGACAGGATGTTATTGTTGGTCTTGTCATATCTAAAAAAAATCTCATCTCGTTCAGCCCAATGACTTTTATCTAAGAACAGGGTTTTGTATCCGGAGACACGTTTATTTCCCTACTTATTCTATACAATCAAAATTATATTGCCAATAAAATTATCGGATAAGAAAATTTTATAAAAAGGAGGAGCGGTTATTCATTCATTTTCTATCTATAACAAAAGTAAGGATTTAAAACGTAGTACTCCACATTATATGTAAATAATAGAATGAACACAACAAAGATTTAAAGAATAAGAATCCAACGATGACTAGTACATAGAGTCACAAAAACTGGCTAGCACACTAGTCAGTTAAGGAAACGCGTAGTTAACATGCATGAGGCAATAATGCAAATCATAAGTAATAACAAGTGAGCAGTAATAACCAGTATTAACCAGATTAGCAAAAGAAGGGGCATGGCAAATCTCAAGTTGTATTGTGTCTAGCATTGATGTGTGGAGGAAAGATATACTTTTGTAAGGATTGAACCCTGTCGAAGAGCCTTTGCTCTTTATCTACCAAATTAAAGCTAACACAGCAAAGTAGTTCATATAATTTGCAGCAAAGTCCACAGTTCGAGGAAAGGAAACCACTCTAAAAACGGAAATTCAGACAATTTGCTGTGTAGGATAGCTGTGATAGTAATTGTTGGTTTATTGCATTCCATTACTTATATTATAGCTTACCAATACTAAGTCAATAACTAAGCTCTCTATAGTATATAAGCATAATAATATAATGGCAAACAAGACTAAGTTCGTTGGCATCCCTTGCAATTTAATTATGTATTTGTTAGTTGAACATGTCTGTTTGTCATTTGTGAATGTGTCATGCAATATTCAATTCTCTTGCTAATTGTATTAGCTGGAGATCAGCTCGAGAAAGAAATGCGTCGCAATTTAATCAGTCAGTGGATTGTGAGACGAAAGTATAGGCCTCGAATGACGTCGAAGTCGAAGCCGAAGGAAATAAACAATGACACAAATACAGTTAGTACTAGTGAGTGCTGCATGGGAAGCAACGTGCCTGCTTTGATGTGCACCAGTCGCTATTTAATTGCCTTCAACTCAATTTCAAATCGACTCACCTGACTTGGGAGATGTGATCAATGAGCCCTATGCTACAGTATTCTCGTGTCTATGCATACGTACTTAGCTTCTAACAAAGATTTTGTTACTTACAATTAGAGTTAGCATTATATAAGAAGA
>JABASI010002425.1:0-19803 GCA_019776505.1 Tomocerus nigrus
CTTGCGTGCCGGCTCTGAGAGCTGCAAGCCAATAGAAAAACTCGCGAACCAAGCCAAGCCAATAGAAAAAGGAAGGAACTCTCACGTGATGGCACGAAAGATATTACCCTACAGCGATTACTATTCTGTGGAGAGGAGTAAGTTGACTTCTCCTATCCGCCTACATCCTTGACTTAACATTCGCTTTTCATCACCTGTGTTTCGCAAAACCATCATAGTCCTAGAAATGAAACACCATTAAGCATCCATAAGAAATAAGATTCCCTGTCCTGGTGGTCTCAGGTCACAGTTGAAGTTTACGATATTATGCCTCTCTAGGTATGGTATGAGACAATTTAAGATACATGTGTGGCTATTGAATAGAAAGGTATGGTCTACCCTTGGGGTGATGACAGTACATATGACAATGATAACCAGTGCAGTGCCGAGTGGATGACAAGGTTGTTCTAACTTTAATCTAAGTGAGCTTACTCCCGATGAATGTAAAATGTCCGAGTGTTTTCTAATGCAATCAAAAGACAAGACAAAAGGCAATGATTTTCAATTTCAACGTTTATTCGAAAAAAGAATTTTCATTTCCAGTTACTCACCAAGTCACCTGATGTCAATTACTGCAAAATCAAAAAAATATTGAAATTAGAATGCATTCATTTTGAAATTATTGGTCACAACAAACGTGTCAACTATTGGTTACTATTACACTACTATTTTGCGCTGTGTCACTGCAAAAATAGCAGAAAATTATTGTGTTAGTACAATATTACACTATTCTAGATACTCCCAGTAGGGAGCCTATAATTGCTTACAAAAACAAAAAGTCAGCCTAGCTAGTTTTAGCTTATTCAGCTTCCACCAGTTGGAGAAAAATAGAGAACACAATTCTAGGAGGCAGCAATTATATGCCGTGTTATATTAAAAATGGTGAAGGCAGCTAGTTAATATTGGCAATTAAGTAATTAGTACACATTTCTACAAGCAATTATTTGCCGTGTTATATTAAAAATGGTGAAGGCAGCTAGTTAATATTGGCAATTAAGTAATTAGTACACATTTCTACAGAAACAAATTACAGAGATGTACATAAAGAGTTGAAGAGCAACAGAAAGAGAAAGAAAAGCAAGTCTATGGTGAGAAAGAAAGAACACCATGCCAAACAGATAAACAGGAAACCTTAAGTACCCCAAAATGACATAGTCACAGCGATTTTTTTACTTCCTCGTCTGCATTTAAATTGAAAATATTAAAACATCTGACAAATGATTAAGTATGAATAGGTAAATGTGAGCATACCTTTTTAGCAGCAGCTTGGCCGACCTTAACCTTCTTGGTTCCTCTAACCTTCTTCATTCTGTTCTTTCTTTCCTTACGTTGTTTTCTGGTCGTCTTTCCACGCTCATAGAGACCATGCTACATAGAAAAATAATTAATCAATTATTTTAAGTCTCTCAATCCTTACATAACTTAATAAAATTCAAAGGACTATGAAAAATCATTAAATTGTGAGACAACGTAAACAGCCGCCCATTTAAAACAAAGCACCATGGGCCAAGACCGAAAACTTACCCGCTGGAGCCGGTATTTTGGTTCGAATTTTTTAGCCAAATCTAAAGAATCATAGATAAGGGCAAATCCTGAACTACGACCATCCTCCGAACGCCGTTTTAAAACCGAATACGAAAACTACATCTTGGGTTGTTTTGTACAATTTGGCTAGTTTTTCACGAATTTCGGTTTTAGGAAGGGAAGCTCTGCCTGGATGGAGAACATCGACGACCATTTGACGACGGGCCAACAGACGATTCGTCATAAACTTCCTCGTTCTGATTGTTGCCGTTCCTTCACTCTGAAAGTAAATACAAAATTAGTTAACAGTTGACTATACCAAAAAATATTGAGCACTTGCTTTTGGCTTTCACTCTTTTCAAAATTAAAACTGACAAATGACAAAATAGATGACAGAAACTGACTTCGAAGAATTTTCAGCCTTCTTATTTAATAAATGAAACCAAAAATTCCATAATAATTCTACGTTTAATAATGTAATTTAACAAAATGATTAATTTACTATTTTAAAATACTTACCATTTTGAATTATACGAAAATCCCTACGTACGAAATTAAAAAACTCTTGACCACTAGCCGCACTTATCACTCGGTGCCGCAGATGTGAATGTGAAATGGTAGAACTCTTGAGCCGACTGAAACTGAGCTCTCGGCATGGGAAGGTGCACATGGAGAAAATGGCTGTCACTTTAGGTTTCTATACACAGTACGGACGCTCTTTGCTGTTTTAGAAAATCTGGACAGTTACGAGGCACTCCTGTAAAGCTCATTTTTGCTATGTGCCTTTATAAGTAGCATGAGCGCGTCATTCAATTTGTAGGGAATGAACCAACAAAATTGACGGAACTAATTTTATGCATTTTATTTCTTGATAATTTTCCGTTTTCTGTGACATTATTTTAATTTTATTATGATCTTAGCAGTAAAACGATAATAAATTCTCTAATTCAGCAAAAATTACCCGTGAATTTTACATAGTGCTGAAATTCTTGGGTTATTTTTGGTTTTGCATTTCATGCAAACTCAGAAATTGCATGTAACCTAATGCCTTAATTTTCATGGAATTTCAAAATAATAATGACTCATAATTTGCATTAGCGTAATACGTAATAAAATTATTGTACGTAATAAAATGAACGGGTTTATTGATTGCTGTATTGTTTTAATTAGGAAAATTGTAGTGATTTGAATCGTAACATAAATAGATATCAGCAAAACGCTAAAAAGGTTATTTTTGCGAAATCAGTTGCATAATGGTCCCACAGAAAAATATTATTAAAATGTCGAAGGTTAGGGTTAAATTAAAGGGAAACATAGTCCTGCTATGAAGGTCACAGAAATTAATAATGGAAACCAGAACACAGTGACAACAGAAATTGGCAAAGATTGAAAATGATACATTCATATAATAATATACGACAAATTAAAGTATTTTTGTCCGAAATTCAGCACATTATGCACATCAATTAATTTTAACAATAATATATAATGGGAAATATTTAAATCAACTTTAATCAATGTTATACAACTTTAGATTGAAAATATTTAGGTACACACATTAATTTAAGAGAGAAGTTTTGAGCGACTGGTAATAGCCAAATATACAACTACTACTCCAATAATGGCAGCAAGATGTTCTGAGCTGAGCCATGGACCAGAATAAGATCCTGGATGATTAAGCGTCAATGTAGTCAGTGGCGTTACACTTTCAGTCGACCTCTGTGTAATAAAAAATGAAATATTTCCGTAATTAATTATTTTATACTATGCATGACTTTATTTTGTTTTTCTTTTAAAGAAATTATTTCATTTAACTACTACATGTTCACTAATTTTTGATAATTTAGCAAATGTTTACCTTTCTCAAAAGCCCAAAGCCTTCCTCATCATAAAGGCGAATAAGATGATCCCCTCTGGTAGCCTTTGCAAGTTCTTCAGTCCAACTCAATTGTAATCGTTCTCCTTTTACGACCTGGAGGAATCTACCGTTTACTTCAGCGTACAATTGTTCGGGCTCCTTGCATTCTAATTCAAACTCGGTAATGTAAGCGATATTTGTAAGCACCGATGCATCAAGCGTCGTGTAAGTCTTGATATTTTTTGCAGGGCATGCTGCTTCTGACGAGACTAAACGCAAACAAATTAATTGGTTAACGGGTTTATTTTACCATTGTATCATTGATTGTAATGTAATTGTTCTTTCAAATTAATTTATACTGATAACGAATTTTATATATTCTTTTGAACAAACAAATTGAACTAAAAATTGAATATTTAGCTGAATCTCACAAAAAAACAATCAATTACCTGTGAAGTAGAAAATAGCGAACAGGGTAGTGAGTATTAATTTCATCTTGAACCTGAAATCACATTGCAATAATAATTACATCAAAAATTATGCACAATATACAACCAAGTCAAATCGTAGGTAATCAAAATTAGCAGAAAGTCATACTCATACTTCGGCTCACTTAGGTATATTTATTAATTTTAAGTGAAAAGGAATTTGAAGCATTTAAATTTATATAGGCAATCATAAAGTCAAATCAATTCTGGATTCACAAATTACAATTTGCCAATTGTCAACAACTATGAATATATAGTGTCATCCTATTAAAAAATTACAACACAAACTCTAATATTTACGATTTAAATTAAAAGTCAACAAAATAATTATAGACAAGGCATTTTCATGTGGGAAAACTGATTTTTTTGTCCATTCACACTAAATCTGAAAAGTCTGACTAATAAGCACTTGATATTCGTCATCAAACTTAAATTATGAATTAAAAAACTTGTATTTTTCTCTCAAGATTGATTTGTTCCTATAAACACTAAATATTTCCGAATAATATTTCAGATATTTCAGAATACACACATAATATAATTCATGATTCTGACTTTTTTAAAGGGAAACAGTTGGCAGTGAGTTTACTCAATAAAATGCAAGTATTCAATAGTTAAAAATTTACCTAAAATGGAAATAAATGCTGGAAAAATTGTAGACCGGCTGGCTGGAGCTATAAACAGTAAAGAAACTTTCACCAAATGTGCTCTGTTTTTATCTTTCCAATGTGATTTTGTTCCATGACAGGAAAATCGCATTTGAGTGTTGTAGATGATGTGGCCAATGCGGGAGTTTCAAATTCTTCGCAGAGTCTATAATAAAATTCTTTTTCACGCACACGAAGACTAGGTAGGCTGACAGACAGCAGGAAGACGATTTAATTTTAGACAAGCTATTGCTGAATGCTCTGTTGTTGGATGAAAAGGATGTTAAAGATGAGCTGATAAAAGCGTCTTTAAAAAAATACAAGCCAGAATCACCAAAGCTCTGTGCCAAAATGACTTATCCTCTTATCTCACGCCAATAATCCTAATCCTCTTGAAATCTTAAATCTTTATGTGCAGTTTGCCCTATTCATTTCTGCTGATACTACTAAGATTAAACATGTAAACGCATATAAATGAAGACACTTAAATTATGCGTTAAAAAATGAAGTCAAATGAATATAAATAGTACGTAGTATTAATTTCCTTATTATTTGACTCACGGACGAGAGATTTATTTTTGGAGACCGTCTTATAAATGCTCAGTTAATAAAAAAAATCCCGGAGTATTTATTTCGAATTACAGATAAATGAAAACAAGGTTTCGGGATAATCTGCAATTTTTCCTGGATATAAAACTAAAATGGGATGATTTAAATTGAGTACTAATGTGATATTTATGAATTTAAACTTAAGTAATTTGATTCTAAGGGAGTCTGCGGTGCGATTTACAGAATTTATAAGTTTATATTATAGAAAATTGAGAAATTTTCATTTACAACACTTACAAAAAATAATTTCGAAATAAATGTTATAAGTGGTCTCTATTTATGACATTTATTTTGAAATTATTTTATATGTTATAGATAAAGTTCATTTTATAAAAACTTTATAAATTCTATAAATTTTTGCATTGCAAATTCTTATGCCATTTCATGGAAATCACAGAGAGAGTCAAAGAACAGTTTGGAATAATTAACTGCGAATAACTTTATTTTGAAAAAGGAATGTGCGCGTGAGATTCAAAAAAAATAAAATCAGACTTTATCATGTGACGAGAACAAATTCCAGAATTTGTTTCGACTATTACTATTACTACTCACTGGAACTGGTATGTTAGACTTGATTGATGAAAAACTCTTCTGACTTTCCAGCGAATTCTTCGAACTCCTAATGGGAATTTTTGATTTGGTCAGAGATTTTGTGCTGTTCGACATACTTGAATTTGACGTTTTATCTATTTCAGTATTTTTTGTCGGTGTACTATTTCTAACTTCGGTTGGGTTCGTATTTATTGTAGTTTTAGTTATGTTTGTGTCACTAAGTCTAGTTGGTGTGTTTATTTGTGTATCTAATAATTGTATCGTGTTTGTGTCACTATTTCTAATATCTGAAGTTAACGTCAGAAGAGTCGACGTCGACGCTGCTGCCGCTTCATTACTTTTGTCCTTTCTCCAATTCTTCTCCAAAATCCTCAATTTTGCTTTCGTCCCCTCCAATTCAATTTCCTGCTGTTTCAATTTGAAACGCAGCTGGTCGTTTTCCTGACTTAGATGTAAATACTTTTGCGGTTCTTCTTCTGACTCCTTTTGTTTCAATTTTTGTTCCAGGAGCTACAAAAAATAAAATCACAAGTTACATTACCATATCCAAATCCAAATAAAAACATAATTCAAACTTTCGAAAGACTTAAAATTAATTTGCTTTTATTATTGATTTTCTCTCTCCAGGGGACGATGGATTACATACAACCATGAATTGTCATTTATTGAATTGCAATACAATTATTTACTAACTATACAATAGAGGATCGGAGACCATGGGTGGGGGCTCTGAGAAAAAAGCAAATTCTAGGAAGAATAAGTAAAAACTACACAATATTTTCGCGCCTCACAGGGAATGTACCACCTTTCATTTATTTTTTACTTATCGTTCCTTTTTTCGCGATCTGTGCCAATTAGGGAAAAGATTTGTCTAGGGAGCCACAAACAAAGGCGGAGGAGCCCAGGCAAGTGGGATGGAATTATATTGTTCGTAGCTCCTTCTTTGCAGTTTAAAATAATTAAAAAGAAATAAAAGGTCATTTTAATAAAACCCTAAATGTTATTAATAATAATATTTGATTTTTTAAATATGATCATGAAAGTAGCTCATATGTACTAAGTAAAATATTGCATGTGTAGGTTTTTGCATCCTTTTTTGCGAATTTATATTTTTCCATTGCATGGCACCGGAGGATTTGGGTGCCGGGTTGGCAGCGGGCATACAATTTCTGCTCGGTGTCGCGTACCTAAGCTGGGTATTCTTTATTTAATATTTTGGGAGATCTTGTGACGCAGAACCACGAATAAAGCGGCCAGCGCCAGGGTGTGTCCCAAAATCAAGAGCGCCCCGCAGAGCATCTCGAAATTCCGAACCGGGACGCATAAAACGAAAATTGCATTACAGGGTCCAAAAAAGTCGGGAGCTAGGTTCCCCTTTAAGGGGCGTCTGCGCCCGCCGATGGAGAGGTCCAGGTGAATATAGTTTTACTCGATTTGTTGGTCATTGCATAAATATCAACATTTTAACATACACGGATATATATACGAATGGTAAATGGGCAAATGGTCATCAGGAGTTTAATTTTAATACTAATATTCGTACAATGACGAGTTTGGGTTTGGTTGGGGCCCTCGAAAGCAAGCTCTATGTCTTCAATAACCAATAACTAAATAATTAGTATTAATTCATTAAAAAACATGAAAAAATGAAAATCATAGCAAACATGTGAAAAGGTTGAGAGAGATGGGGAATAAAAATGAAGTAAGTTAGTTACCTTAACCCTCCCAACGGCGAAAATGACTTGTCGCTGTAACTCGACATAGTCTCTTTCGCCAAGGACTATTCTTAGCTTACGGCGATCAACGCCCTCCAAGCAGCCTGGACAGATCTCCTGGACACAATCACATTTAAATCCAAGGACATGGTCAAGTTTGCCTAACTTTTCTCTGGTACTGGTACAGCTGCAGGAATTTAACTTGACTTTGGTCTGGATAATGTCCAGGAGGGAGTAAAGTGGATCCTCTTCAGAAGAATCTATTGCGGATGATGCGGAAGAAGTAGATTTAGATTTAGACGTAGAAAAGCCGGAATCTGTCGTTTTCCATGGATTTGTTTTCAGTTCAGAAGTGGTTAACTCAGGTAGAGAAGTCAGAATATTTTGCCGGAACGTGTTTAGTGTTTTCACTTCCGTTTTTAGATCCTGACGAAAAAGACGAATTTTGATTTTAATCATTAGATAATTATTTGACAAAATTCCAATAGCCTTATAGCAGAAAATTGCCACAGTATAAGCAATGAAGAGTTGAAAATGAGAGGAGTTGAACTAATAATAATAATAATAATAATCCATTTTCTTAAGGAAAATTCACTGAGATAGGTACATGTACCAGTTGATGATAAATATTTTCTTAATTATTAATCACAAAAATCACAAAAAACACTCTGCTCTTACTATCACTTGTAATTTCATTTGAATTGCACAAACTTGCACACAAGGAAAAAAAAGTTACCTACAAGAACTATAACAATTAAAGGGAATTCACTCAAAAAAAATGTGAAGAAGAGCATAGAGACAAGGAATCTTCTTCAAAACATGAATGAATCTCAAATGAAATGAAATTAATGCTTAACATTGTAAGATAATGATAACATTTTTTGGTGATAAGCAGTAGAAAGTTTAGATGAGGGTTAGAGATAAGCAGAAATTAAAACCCAAATGTAGTATGATATTTTAATCTTTAATCAATAAAAAGTTTAATTTACCTGTAAGGCGACGATGGTCTTGGCATGCTGATGGATGAGCACCTGAAGAAAGTCCATGTGCAGCAGAGGAGTATTAAACGAAGTGTTATTCGGAATATTAGGAAACAAGTCATAGTAGTTTTTCAAGTCATCTTTTCTCTCGTCTTCACTCTAAGTTTAGAACAGAAGAGAAAAAGAAAAGGGGAAAGTTAGGTTTATAATAATAAATTCAGGTAATTCAAGAATTCAAGGGTAGCAGCATCTTCTTATTCTCAAGTCCACACTTATTTTTAGCCTAATTTGATTTTACTACCAAATTCACTCCTCGTTATCATTTAATCCACCATGTTAAAAGATTGTTAATGAAAATAATATCACCAACAATAAGAATATAACGTGCACTCAGCAACACAGTCTCAGGGGATGCGTATAAAGTGTGTGACGTGAGGCTATGCTGTTGTGGCTAAGCTTAAAGCCAATGGCTACGTCACAATCAGTCGACCGTGTCGATTGGCACAGATTTTTCCCTATTTTACTCAACACTGTAAAGAATATTGAAATAACTTGGAATTTTAGAGTGGAATTCGAAGAATTTGCAAAAAGAACATCATTCAGCTGTTACTGGGAAAATGAATAAATATTATGCATGCAAGATGTTCGAACAAACTGCACTGGCAAAATATTTTTAAGAGAAACGCAGAAAGTTAATAACTGTTGTGGTTGGGTAATCGACTGTGATTACAGCAACTCTTTTCTCCTTTTTTTCTACAACAATATAATGGATTCTTGTAGTATTGCCTTTACAGTTGGACGTAATAATATCATTTCAATATACACAGTTCAATGAAATTAGTATGCACATAATATTAAATGTTGAACAATATTTTACCTGAGAACTTATTCCATAGAAGAATAGAAAAACATTGCCATTGTAGAATGAGAAACACACTGGTTTTTCATGTTTATAAAATAAATAGTAGAAAATGGGAACCCACGAAAAATAAATGGGGATTTTAAGGAGAAAGACTAGTATTTTCAAGGCAGAAACAGACGGAATAAATTAAGCGAATCACATTGGGTTAAAAATAGGCAAAACGCAATAAAAACTATTTAGGGAAATGAAAACAGCCTGAGGGCAGAGTTTCTGCAACAATGATTAGCTTTCTAGTATGGTTGAAGGTTAAATGACGTCGCGAGTCGTGACGTCACTATGCGTTTTTCATCATCTTCTCAATTACTGGATTTTAAACTGATTTTTGGCCATACCCACTTCGCGATTTTCAAAAGTATTAACTTTAGACTAGAAAATAAAATTTTCTGCATTTTTCAAGGCGTAATTTAACTCTCTAGCTACATTTTCTCACTTAGAATAGGGAAAACCAGCACACACTTGGGAAATTGCCATTTAAATATTAAAAGGCCACAATTAAATGGCGATGGCGCTAACTAATGTTGCTTAAAAGGTCAAGAAAATCAATGAGCATCCAAAAAACCAAAAACTGGACACAGAAACTTAATAAAATCACTAAAATAAGGAAAATAAGAAACTAGGTGGACGTAGATAATAAAAACAACATGAGGAGATACGTAGATGATGAATAGATACACAGATACACATTGGTTTAAGTCTGGCAATAATGCGAAGAAAATTGGTAAATTTCCAAAATAAAATGACTTACACAAGGAAACTCGGTCCGACTTCCGCCCCCGCAAAAAGAAAAGTTGGGCTCCATGATCACAGTTAAAAATTCTACATGATATTTAAATTCTAAAACTTAATTATGGTCAGTGAGTTTAAAAAATCGCATTTAATAAGGACACTCGTCGAAGTGATGTCCTTCTTTCCATTTATGATTGTCTGTGTGTGTGTGTCTGTGTTGAGGGAATGAGCAGAAGAATGGGAAATGAAATTAGGTATCTCAAGTCGCGTTCACACACAGTCGGCTTAGCCACCTAGTTTCAACATTTTAAGCCATAGAGCTGATTTTCTGTGCGAACTGCGAATTGACAGACGAAACGGAGAAAAGAGAGTCAAGTCCATTGCCTTTTGCCTATTATTGCTTTGCTCTGTCTCTTTGCGCTCTGCTCTGAAAATCAAATCAGCAAACGGAAAAATTCTAGTTTTACTCTCTGCTACGTGTCTGACGTCGTCAAAAATAAAAATTAATTTACTAGTCAGTAGTCAGTGCAAAATTATCCAGTATTATTAATTTTTTTTACTCTTATTATCATTCATGGTCATAATTTTATAATTTTTCGTCGCGGAAAAGCAAGAGAGGTGATTGGAAGGGGAAATCCATGCAAGATCATCGATTGTGTTTCGAGCCACGATAATTAAATCGATATTTTGTGAGAAGCGAATCTGCTGGCTCTTCTGCTGTCTGACGAGTGACTTGTAGTTTGTAACAGGATTTTCATTGGCTTTGCCGTTTGCTTTTTGTGAAGGAGTAGCAGTAGCGGTTGAAATTGCAAAGCAGCATTGAAACCGCCATCTACTACAGACGACCATTAGCAGCCGAACCCCAAGCGAACAACTTGAAAAGCAAAAGAAGACGAAGGATCGTCAAAAGAAGTTCCGTTTCTTGTAGAGTGTGGCGATCATAACATCCACCATTACACAAAACTCCAACGAAACTTTTGGTTTTCGGAAAATTCGGTGCTGTCAGAAATTTTGCGTCTTGAAGGCTCACTGTCGATTTTCATAGTATGGCTCTCAAGAGGATTAATAAAGTAAGTTTTCACTCCCATTTTACAGTGTGGAAAATCCCCGTTTTCACTTTCCAGAATATTCTCCTGATTAATATTTGACTGAGCTCATTGAGTCTTTTTTCGTTTTTTTTAGGAATTGCAGGATTTAGGCCGCGACCCCCCGGCTCAGTGCTCAGCGGGTCCAGTTGGAGACGATCGTAAGCTTATTTTACCAAAATTACCCGTTTTTTCAATCTATTGTCATTTACTTGAATTATGTTTTGTATTTTCGATGTGATGTGAACGTTCGATGGTTTTATTGTATGGTTGGTTGGGTTGTGGATCGATGACTCATACTCACTCATTTCGTCATTATTTTCTTTTTGCAGTATTCCATTGGCAAGCCACAATCATGGGGCCAGTAAGTCAACAATCATTTTCTACTTTTACCCATTTTACATCAATTAAAACATTACCGTTGTTTACCTTTTCCACTTTCGCTAAGGATACTCCTCAATTTGACATTTGACCTTAAATTGTTCCGCGACTACTGAATTACTAGCTTTTCTTTCCAATTTCCAACTAAATTGACATTTTCCTTAATAACCTAACGAATTTTTACTGTTTTACCTGTGCGAAATGTCTTAGAACCTAATGATTACTAATAATTATCTGACATTTCGTGTCCCTGACCGACCCACAAGTGAAATATCCTTCTTTTTTTATTATTTACTCATCGGTCTTGGCCTTTTCAGTGCTAAAGTTAGGCTAACAATGGTAATTCAAGTGATTTCTTCCTGTTACTAAGCGTAATACTTACCTTATACTGTGAGAAATAGGTATTTAGGTATCAATGACCTCTAAAATCATCAAGTGACTTAGAAATAATTATTTTACTTTGATTCACAGCCGGATAGCCCCTATCAAGGCGGAGTGTTCTTCTTGTCAATCCATTTCCCGACGGATTATCCGTTTAAACCCCCAAAAGTTTCTTTCACTACGAGGATTTATCATCCGAATATCAACTCCAATGGATCTATCTGTCTTGATATTCTTCGCAGTCAGTGGTCGCCCGCTCTCACTATATCTAAAGGTAATTACTTTTCAGATGACACAATCCTTATTTTGCTTGTGCTATTACAGTTAAATTTTAGAATAACACTTGTGCTTTATTTGTGTCCGTCAACTCAACGTCAAAGTCATTCAAAGTTATTTACATCTACATAATTTATATTAGAGATTCCAGTCAGCTGTTTGGTTTATTTATAAATAATCAGAAGAAAAATATGACGTGTACAATTTAACGCTCATATATCCCACAGCGAGAGTTAGTTGTTTATTAGGCACATAGGTCAATCCAGTTTTGTCACTGTGGTCAATGACATGAATAGTAATCAGTGATTTTAATATTTTTAATAAATAAATTGATAAAATGAATATAATTTATTTTATATAGCAATTTAGGAAAGGAGGATAATAGAAGAAGAATAAACCATTTTATGTGATATAGGTCAAGGAAGCAATAAAAATAAATTACTGCAGATCATAACAATGCTTATTACTTGCGCAGTAGGTCCAGGAAATCTATAAAAAAAGCCTCTATAAGTAGCTAAATGGCAAAATGTCGTTTTAATTAGTAAATAGTTAGAGTAGTTAAGGTTTTATGTTAAGTTAATGTGTAAAATTTAAGGAAAGAAAAGAGCGTGTAGGCTAATTCTGTGACTAATGAGTGTTATTTGGGTATTTGTTGGTTAGTTCTGCTCTCAATTTGTTCACTGCTGTGCGACCCAAATCCGGACGACCAAATTTAGGAAAGGAGGATAATAGAAAGAAGAATAAACCATTTTATGTGATATAGGTCAAGGAAGCAATAAAAATAAATTACTGCAGATCATAACAATGCTTATTACTTGCGCAGTAGATTCAGGAAATCTATAAAAAAAAGCCTCTATAAGTAGTTAAATGGAAAAATGTCGTTTTAATTAGTAAATAGTTAGAGTAGCTAATGTTTTATGGTAAGTTAATGTGTAAAATAAGGAAAGAAAAGAGCGTGTAGGCTAATTCTGTGACTAATGAGTGTTATTTGGGTATTTGTTGGTTAGTTCTGCTCTCAATTTGTTCACTGCTGTGCGACCCAAATCCGGACGACCCTCTCGTCCCAGAAATAGCCCGAATATACAAAACGGATCGTGACAAATACAATGAGCTGGCCCGGGAGTGGACACGGAAGTACGCCATGTAGTTAATTGAACCCTCTCAAAAAATACACCAACAACTACTACAACAATTTCTTTACGTTTATGTATGCGTTTATTCGGGACAATTGGAACTTTTGAATTGTAAAAATTATAGATAGTTAAATAACAATTGCGTTTAAATTGTGTCCAAGTGGAGTAGCAAGTACTCGGTTATTTTCTCATTCGAACATTTCTCGCGAACTAGGTAGTCTACAATTTCAAAAACGTTACAATCTCTCTCGACGACATTAACATACTTTATACTATTCTTGTCAATATTGTAGATTATGTATTTAGCTTTGGTATTCGTACTGGTGAGCTGTACGTCTACGTCTAAGATACTGCTATGCATCCACTGCATCTCATACAGTTTATTCACACTATTGCTGTAGTTTATGAAAAATAGTTTGTCATTAGGGAACTTGAGGGTTTTCTCATCGAATTCGACTTGAATGTTGACGTACTTGTCCAGGTTTTCTATGCTGCACATCACTCTCTCCATTTCGATCGGAACTGCTTTCATCTGGAGGAGGCGATTCACATCCACGTCCCCCAGAGTCAGCCGACTGAATGTGGGCTCGTCCTCGCAGTTGTCCCCCAGGTGGAAGCTCACACACTCGCCCTCCTCCTCCTCCTCCAACAACTCCCCTGCCACCTTTGTATTATTAGTCTCGTCACCATGGTTACTATTACTACTATTATGATGGTGACCATGGTGTTGTGCCCCTTCTCCTCCCAACAACAACAACCCCCCTGCCCCCTCCTGATGATGGTGGTGATGGTGGTGGAGGTCAAGGCCTTCATCTTCCGACCTCTGACTCCCGTAGCCAAGGCTACTGCTGCTACAACATTCCCCAGACGACGACCCCCCACCCCCACTACTTCCACCCCTTACACTACTCCCGATACTGCTTCCACCCCGTACACTCCCGATACTGCTTCCACCTTCACATAATGATGACGTAGGCCCGCTGCTGTTGTTGTACGGGTCAAACTCCTCACTCACGCTGTAGATCCCACTGTCGTAGTTGGAAATGTCCAGCCCCACTTCGTATTTCGTGTTCACCAGCTTCAGTATGTACAGAACAGTCTTGAGGTAATTGTCGATACGGCGCGTTTGGATTATCACATTGACAGCAGCAGACGACTTCACGTACGTCGATATGAATTTATTCAGAGTTTTGGCCGCAGGAAGGCTCCGGTAGTTGGAAATATGCAGACTTTTCATATTTATCGTTTGTGGGTGCAGAATCGAGCCCAGAAGTTCGCATTTGTAACTCCAGCTAAAATTGTGCAGGATTTTCACAAAGTTCTCCGGGTCGTTGTAGGCTCGCAAAGCGGCTTCTTTGTACGTTTCTGTAGATTTTTCTATTAGTTTACTATGTTGAGGCCAGTTTTTCCGACTATCATGAAAACACAAAATCAAAGGTTAAAGGTGACAGCATAATTTCAATCATTTTTTTCATACATTCATGTTATGTCATGTCAGGCCATCACATCATTAGCATAATTATTTATTATTGTTGTTCTTGTGCATTATTAATTAGGAGGATCAGTATCATTCGTCATATAATCTTTAGACTTGTTCGGTGTGTAGGAATTATTCGGAATTCATAAATATACATAATGGCTATTCAGTTTTAAACGTTTCAATGAGATTTGTTCGAGTTGAGAAATAAACAAGTGGAAAGTTAACTAACTTTAATTAAAGTACAGATAAGTAAGTGTAATTAATTAATTAATCGATATATTCAATTTCATGTGTGTGTTTGTATGAGATATAAGTAAAGTAATGTGTACTGAAAAGACTGTAATGTAAGTACTCTGTAATAAAATGCTAATTGTTTAAAACTTTAAAATAAAAATAAAAATACGTCCTTGAAATAACAATATCTAACTGGAGTTTTAACCATTCTAACCTTTGACTGACCATTAACAAAATTGCATCAAACCATTTCCGTCTTTCAGATTCCAATTCCACCCATTTAATTCAACATTAAACGCGACTGGGATTATTACAGATTACTTTACTCATACAACTTTTTATACTCATAAATTACTTGAATCTCATTTCATGTATTTAAGGCTGGTGTGACTTGGTCTAGCTCAAAGCGTTTTCCCACTCCATCAGATGATAGCAAATAACTGGATACTGGGTCCATAATGGATGAAAATGTCTGGAGTTGATTGACATGGACAGATAAATTATCCACGAGCCTCACAACCCTCCAACATTTTCTAAATTTTCATCTGAAAGGGAGAAAAACGTGTCGCACCTTTTTGTGTGACTCAAATAAAAAAGCGCAAAAGGCCTTCAGGTGTCAAAAACATCTGACAGCAGCGTTTCAGATGAAAATTAAGAAAACGTTGGAGGGTTGTGAGGCTCGTGGATAGTTTGTCTGTTCATGTCAATCAACTTGACACATTTTCATCCATTACGGATCCAATTATTTCCTATCTACTGCAGTGGGAAAACACACAGAGCAGGACCACCTATATACTACATACAACCTACAACTAATCAAAGGTGGTAATATTCCACATGAAAATGGATAAAGAGATCGCACATGCATATAATTATCAATTCCCCCCAGGTATCCCAAAATGATATAATTTTCTGCATACCACTCTGGGTCATCTTCAATAAAGACGGCCAGACCAAGGAGAGTTCTGACTTCATTCGAAAATGTACCAGGTAATGAATGTGAGGATTGTAAAATAGGATTTTGGTTTGACCAGTAACTGAGTATCGTTGGAAGCGACCACTGCTGCTTTTTTAACTCTGCAGAAGAATCGTCGCTTGTCGTGCAGTAACCACTGCTACTTGAGGCATTCTCAATCGGAGCTACATTGAAAATCATAAAAAAATAAATGGTTATTATTTTATGTTTATATTTTAAATATATTTTTTTAAATTATGTTTTATCGATTTACCTCTCCATTTATTCCTTCCATTCGCACAAAATACCTGACTCCAAACATACTTGTTAGTTTTGTCTTCGGCGACAATTTTACAAAATCTTTTCGTACCCACTTTATCACTCAAAGGAACACAGCCAAAAATATATTCAGATAAATCCCGAATCTCTTTAGTTGACCCAGGTGGAATTTTATATATAAATTTTTCGCCCTCCTTAAGGACGTATTTTGAATCATATAAACACTTGCGACCTCGTCGCTCACAGTCTCTGTACAAAAGGAGTCTTATTTTCTTCAGTTCATCCTCCGGAGGAGTTCTATAGAAAAATAAAAAAGTTCTATTTAGATCAAACAATAATTAATTGGTAATATTTTTACAAATTCATTTATGATTTTAGAAAACTTACTGGAAAGCAGGAACGGCTGAAAAACTAGCCCTAATTTTTTCCAGGATATTCTCCATGTCATTTGGCTGGATGAATAAGAAAGAGTTTTTCTGTGAAGTGAACTGTGAATGAGAATGTACGGCGTACGGTAGTATAAAGTAGTAATAATACTATGTGGCGAGCAGGTAAGTAATATAATGTTGTGCGAGTGATGTTTTTGACTCGGCTCATGTGATTCCCCGAGTCATGTGAGTAGTTTGTTTACGCAAGCTGTTCTTGATTGACTCATTCTTCTTTTTGTCATTTCACTTTACACTGGCTCACAAGACTCACACANTGACTCGGCTCATGTGATTCCCCGAGTCATGTGAGTAGTTTGTTTACGCAAGCTGTTCTTGATTGACTCATTCTTCTTTTTGTCATTTCACTTTACACTGGCTCACAAGACTCACACATTTTTAATGATGATAAATGAATGATCAACAATTCAATTTTCAGCTACCTCCCTCAAATTTTCACTATTTTTACATATACAATTTATGATGAAAAAATAGTTTTTTTTAATTTAATTATTTAGCACAATAAAAAAATTAATAGCCTCTTTCCTTTAAAATGAAATATTTTGAAAATTATCTCAAAAAATTGCTTATTTTTACCTATTGCGTCTTGAACTGATCTGTCTAAAAATCTGGATTTCCTGGAGGAAGCAAAAACAATTTTTTACAAGAGGAAAATGAAAACACAACGAAGGTAAATAACTGAATGAGCAAAAAGTGACGTCACATGATACAAACAATCAGAAGGCAGGAAAATTCAAAAACATGTTACAATAAGTTGACAACAAGAGTCAATCACCGATAAACCATCACAATGTCCCAGTCAAGAACACCGACGACGACGTTGGGCAATGTCACGCCCAACATTCTCCACCGGGACACTGTGACGACAACTAGTACCCCTACCAGCACAACTACTGGCACGTCGTCACAGAGTAAAATTGAACCGGGAGGTCGTCGGGCTCATAGCATTATGTCCAGCGAAGATGCCGCCAGTGGAAAAAGATCATTCTGGGCAGAAATGGAGATCACTGGTAAATTATCAACGACATTAAAATTAATTTCATTTTATAGACTATTTCTAATAGTCACTTGTGGGATTGAGACAACCACGGCACATAGAGTATTATGGTTACGGGCAAACGGTGGGGAAATATACACTCCAACATCCAACATAACAAAAATGCACCCAACTTTTTGTATGACCACGACCAAATTCAAAATTAGTAGCTGGTAGCCGATCAAAGCCCTAAATGGAGTCCTAATTTTTGTTATTGGAGTATTTCTCTACCACAGTTCCTCGGGGGGCCCGTTGGTGTAGCTCTAAGTGCCGTGGAAACTCTGGAGACACCAATGGTTAATGATGATTATTGTCCGTAATTTATTTTAATTCTTGTTGTGGTTTTGTTTATTTTAGGCAACATTCGTAATTTGTCTCCTCAACTATTTGATCTTTCACATTTGACCCACCTGTATGTAAACGACAATTCTCTTACAAAACTACCATCGGAAATTGGCCGTCTAGTTAATCTTCAAGTTTTAGATGCTAGCAACAACAAATTACGTAGTTTACCACCGGAAATTGGAGATTTATCAAGACTTCGTGAATTTCTACTGACCAACAATTTCTTAAGAAACTTGCCCTTTGAAATGGGCAGACTTTTTAATATCCAGATTCTGAATATAAAAGGAAATCCACTGCCCCAAGATATGCTTACCTTACAGGCCGAAGTCAATGGAACTAGCAAACTTCTTACTTACCTCCTAGACTCATTGCCCGGTAAGTACCCAATAGCCTTTTATTTTTTCTCTTGCTTTAATTATTGGACTACTAAACTTACGGTGTAAAGTTTATAAATAATTCAACAAAAAATGCACATATAGTCTCCACTTCAATTGAAAATAATAACCTCATTTCAATTGCCGATAATTATTGGACTACTAAACTTACGGTGTAAAGTTTATAAATAATTCAACAAAAAATGCACATATAGTCTCCACTTCAATTGAAAATAATAACCTCATTTCAATTGCCCAAAAATTGTCGTACTATGCTTCAATCACACCACAAAGTTGCTATTTATTATTTACCTTATGCTGGTAGGGCCTATAATAATTTTAGTGTCCAGTATATTATTTAGAACAGAAATTCCAGCACAATTCTCTAACTTTTTGAAACACGGAACGAAGTTTAGAAAATATATATAATATATACTCATACTATGCCCTTCAAATAATATTCGTTATAATTATCGTAATCAAAAGTAATTCAATACTCGATAATAAGATTATCTTGTCACACAGATAACGATGTGCGAGTTAATATTTTGCAGATTATAAAAAATACCATTTCTAGTAATTATTACTATAACTAAGCTGCAGTCAGTACTTTGATTTTTGGTAGCTGTGAGACGCTTTAAAGAGGAGGTCCGTGTCCGCCCAGTGTTTTTACTGTTTTTTTGAAAATAGTTTTAATATAGAATATAAATGTATATAACTATGCATGACGTAGTCCATGGATGATAATTGTCTAGTGGGGAATATTTAGTGGGGATATAATATCCCCTTTGGACTGGACTACGTACTCCAGCGGGTACGTTTCGAGCTGTCCAACGAGGATATGTTTTGTTACCATTTGCCTACACCATTCGATTCTCATGCTACAGTTTAAGAATGTCACTATCATTAATAGCCAAATAAAATGATAATTAGTCAAATCGGTGTGGGTTATCATCAATCTTATCATCCTCGACTCCTCGAATCTATAAAAATTAAAATAAGTCAACACCTATACATAAAAAGCAAAGGCATTGTAGCATTATTACAAATAATAATTTTAAATGTGTCATTTTCAAATTGCGTGGCGTGGATAAGAATCGAATAGAATGATAACTCCTCCTGCTACAGCTACGTAATACAAAGTAAAAGTATTTTTTAATTTTTGGAAATTCTTTCAATTAACAGATCAAATCGAACAATAGTTAAATGCAGTTCAATTAATTTTTCATGTAGTTATTGAATGTAACAACTATAATATTTGATAACTTCATTTTTTATTAAATACGGATATGTTGTAAAATTAATAATTTTCTCCGTGCACCAACCAGCCCCGTGCTG
>JABASI010002426.1:0-19796 GCA_019776505.1 Tomocerus nigrus
ATTTTCAATTTCTTCATCTCGCGAAAGGTAAAGAAAGTGTCACAAGGATTCTGCCCCTTGGAATTGCTATGCAGTATCCGAATATTTTTCTATTTCAGGAAAAACATCGTAAACTTGCAAAATAGTGATACAGGCATTAATATATTCTCAATTTAACAGTAGAGTTATAAACTACGGAAATTAAAAATGATGACTGATTATGAGCAGTAATGATTACACATTCAACCTGCAATTATTTGAAAATAATAAAAGTAATATTTATTTAAACGAAATAAACCGGAACTTTAATTTGTTTTTCCATCGAAAAAATGACCGAGTTGTTTTCAGAGACAAAAAACGAGAAAAAGAATCATAAAGTCTGCAAGTTTATTCAAAATGGAAAAACAACCATATTTGGATTTTCTCTCAAGTGTCCCAAGTAAAAAATGAGTGGAACAAAAGATAATTAGTCCCGAATTAACTAAGCTGGAGAAAATTCTGAGTTGTATTTAAAAGGAGTGAACATATGTACATACTACTATCTGTAGTAATATCTGTGAGTATGTTTCTGTTAAGGATAGTGTGATGGTAAGGACAGAGTAGGGTTTCCCATGCCAATTTTTCGTTGACTTGGCTTCGTTGCACGTTTCATTCCTTTCTTATTTTCTTGGGGATCGTATTGTCATTTAGTGTGTAACAATTTCTTGTGTCTGTGGCTGTTGTAAGTGCGTAGAGAGCGAGTAGCGAGTGTTCAGTTGGTTTCTAATGGTGTCCTGTCTGGTCTTGTCTGGGCTGTCCAACACTATTTGATTAGGGATGCTGGTGTCATTGTCCTCTTCTCAACTCCACCACCACCACATGTACTGCTCTGTAGCTCTGTCTTTTTCTGTTTCTTTACTCTAACTGACTTAGCTCTGCTCTTCTCAATTCACAGCATTTATCCTGGAGAAAAAAAAGAAGGCAAAGGGTAGTATATAGGGTTGAAAAATGGTCGAATAGGGCGAATAGTAGGATTACTATGTGGCACTTTGCTTAACTATGTTATATTTTCTAATAGTAAGTAGTCGTGCTACTTATATACATAGCATAACGTGTAGTGAGTGAGAGTAAAAGACAGTCTCACAAAGAAAGTGCCTTTCAACCGTTTCGATACGTCATTCAGCTTAAAGGATAGAAGGTGTTTGTACTCAAAAGAGTTTTGTCCCTTTAAAGAAAATGCCACGACTCACAATGGGTTAAAGGAAGGAGAGTCGACTACTCCTGTTGTAGCACGTCAACTAAAGCGTATGCTAACATACGCTAAACCCCAACTGCTGAGCCGATGTGAGCCGAACTGAAGAAAAGACGGAAAAGAGACTTAATGGGAACAGAGCAGCAAGGAATGCTTCTACTACTACAACAGACAAGACATATATATGCATATATTTATATATTATAACTATATGGATAGATAGATAGATACACTCTAGTTAGTTAGTTACTTAGTTATGTATGTAGGAATAGTAGTAGGCCTTGTTCAGTTCACTACATTTTGGCACAACAGGAAGAGGAGAATAGAATGGTCGTGACATGACGAGAGACACATATGAGGGAAGAGAGAATAGGCGAAGGAAGGAGAATGGGATAAACTCCATAGCCTTTTTACCACCAAACTCTGCCGACAATCAAGACTCAATTTACCTAATGGATTCCGAAATCGTTGGAAAAACACGGTTTGCTTTCCCCTGCCTTTACTTCACTTTCACTACTCTACTTACTTACGCCGTCTCTCTGCCCTCATGTCCTACTATTATATTTTGCGATCATTTCCATACTCTCTCTCTCTCTCTCTCTCTTACGTACGTCCATCACATTCTGTCACAACGCATCACTTATCTTTAGTTAGCTCCTACGCAAAGTGATAAGCAGAGTTTTTCCAGATACTTACTTACTAGTAGCTAACCCTGTGAGATTGCTACATTATATTCAAAAGGCACGTTACTAGATACAAAAGAGTCAAGATTCTAGACTAAAAATCTTAAAATAACTTTTTCTTTTGCCTAACTTTCGGCCATAGATGACTTGACATTAATAATTCCAACTCTATAAGCAAAACCACTAGAAAATCGCAATTTTCTGCAATATTATTGCAGAAAAGTTATTTTTTAGACTTAGTCACGGCCGTTCTTGATGTAATTTCTTATCAATTAAAATTCTACACTACTAGTAATTAGATCATAGCAATATCTAATGCAAAATGTAGTAAACTATTGCTATCTTAGTAATTATTTTGTTAACAGTAACAAAATTGAGCCTCATCGTGACCTTGCATTGAGCTTTGCATGACTCAAGAAGCTATCTATTGTTAGCTAGAATGAAAAAATTACTAATAAATGTAAAGATTGAAGTTTGGCTGCAAGACTGCACATAAATTATTCCAACACCCTCAGCACTCATGTACGCTTTTGCTGTTTCTTTGAAAATCGATTTTTGAGCGATAAAACCTGGGGTCGTAAAATTATCTGCAAATGGTGTAGCCAAAGACTATATTATGTACTTACGAGTATGATCAACTCTATAAAATAGTACCTAATATATTTTCATCTTCTGCCCATTTGGCACAGGTACCGGAACATGATATACAGATAAAAGCCGAAAGGTGAAAGAAACTTACCTTAGGCAATCCATCAATCAATGTACTAATTAATGCATGTGTAACCCAGAAATCCTTACATTTAATCAACGTCTTCTGTCGTAAAACTGGTTAGTGATTTTACGATTGTGACATACAATTGTATAATGACTTTTTACAGGGTCTTTTTGAAAACGGTAAACCAATCGAGAAAGTGTTAGAGAAGTGCATTAGCCAGCGATTTGGAAGTAACGAAATAAAGGAGATAGTTGTACCTATATTTTAGTTTAAGTATGTAATTATTGAAAGCAACTAATATATATTATTGGCTCCCATGTTTATAAATAAATAGTTTAAAAATTGGAAAAATTATAGAATTTTACGAAGAAATTCATTTTATTAGGCTCTATTATTAAATAGTAATGTTTTGTGAGTGACTACCCTGTAAAAGATTTTATTAGTGGAGCTCGGGTAAAGAAGGAAGCAGTGCGGTTGGAAAATGAAGGCCGTAAAATGAGCGGGCAATAGATCAAGAGGAAGGGAAAGACGTTTCATTCTGTTTATTTACACGTTAAAGGTGTACAGATATACTAAATAGGTAAAACTCGGAGTTTTGGTGAAGAGACGATGTGAATTGACTTAAGAGTCTCTGTCTGGTGGATTGCACAAGGTTGTGTGCATGATGTTTATCTGCTAGTAGAAATAGACATACATAAATGCTAGACAAAAACTGCTAGCTATCTCTATTTAGCTAAAGTAGAGCAATAAATAATAAAGTATTGAGTAGGGATGTTATGTAGCTTTCTCGGAAAAGAAGTTACTGCCTTCTGTAGAAAGTGGCTACTGTTGAGTTTGTGTTGGGGCGTCGTAGTAGTTGGAAGTAGGAGGAAGGAACGACGACTATCTTCTAGGAAGAAGAAACGTATACAAGTAAAGTAAGGCAAAGTAAAAGATGAGACAAGGTAAGATAGAAGATGGGAGGAATGATCCAAAAGGTTGTTTTCTTCATAGTTTATGTTTATTTGGCTCAAGTTCCCTCCTTTTACTCTAACTAATGTTAAGTAACATAAAGTGATGTTCCTCGCCATTTTCTACACTGTATGTCCGTAGGAAAGTTTAGTAGGAGAGAGTAATTTATGTGCGGAGCATTTAAGGTGCCATTATTATCCATAAGTTACCTGGTTGGATCCACCACTAAGCAATAGATGGGCTTTAAGTTAACATGCCGTCACCCCAGCGCAATGCAATAGGAATTCCCCAAGAATTTACTAGAAATTATGGAAAAGGCAAGATATTATTGCTAGATCCCTCCTGCTGTGCTCTCCTCAAGTGCACTGAATTGAATTGGAGAGAACTGTGTGAGAGGAAATGAAGTTGGCAGCCTTTTCCCTAATATCCTTCAATTGCTTTTACATGTTTGTACTGCGAGTGGCCAAAGGTTTTGCATGAAAACCATCCATAGCTAGCTATGTACTTGTTGTGCATTGAGCCACTCATGAATTTCAACGTTTTATTCATGATGCGTCATTATCAGTCTATTTTATTGGCTCCGCATTCTAATCCTAAGTAAATAAGGTGCGCATCACCGACTCTACTACATCTAAATTCACATGTAAATAACTTTAACGTCCCTACTAATGGAGGATATTAAGTGGGCGAAGACCCAACTTCCTACTTAGCCAATACAAACACTCACAAAAACAATATTGAACTAATAAAAGGCTCTATAAAAGGTGAAAGTGATTCAGGGAAAGTATCCTTTCACTTTTATTTCACTAATCAAATAAAAAGGAATGAAGATACTATTGTTGTACAACTAATGAACCAGTCAACTCTCTCTCTCTCTCTCTTCTTCCTCTGTCCCACAACACCACAAAGTGATAATAATGACAATGGCAAAGGCAAAAGACAAAAGTGACACTGTCGTTCATGCCGTGCGGGTTATTAACCGTTCTATCTTACCTTCCTAGATCTGTACAGATTATTAGAGAAAGAATCTTTCGTAATGAAACTTCCACGGCTTTCCTTGTTAGCTCTTTGGTTAGGGCGAAAGAGAGTGAGAGAGCTGAGTGACTGAGTGAGAAAAGTAAAATAGTTGGACAATTTAACAGGAATGACGGGTAAAAGATATCCAGACACTAGTAGTGCATTATATTCCGGGTAGTATAAATATACCTAATAGTAGTATCTATCTGTAGAGGTACAAAAGAACGGAATTGTGGTTGTGTTTTAGCAGAAGTGTAGTAGTTTGGAAGAGACGACGCGGCGTGTGGGTTTCCAGTTTGGCATGGCGCACCGTGTGAGATAACGTATAAGAGGCTTAGAGTAAATGGCAGGCGAAGAGTCACATATAAGGTCTCTAAATTGAAATGTATTAAGCCACAAAAATAAAATAGCGGGGAAAACCTTCCCAGCAGGTGGTTGGCCAAGTAATCTGCACCAAATTGTGATTTATGGCTGTTGAGGAGTGAGTGTCTGCTCTGCTCTCTACGACCTTCCTTATGTGATCATATTTAGCTAGCCTCTTTATACTAAAAACATTCATTCCCTCCCTGCCTCCTTCTCCATCCATATCATAAATACTACAACATTGTGTATAATATCAAACAGACTACTCTTCTCTCTCTCGCCCCTTTTCCCTGCCTCTCTCTTCTCCGAGAGCACCACAGAAGGAGAAAGCCAAGGCTCTAAGTCACTTTTCCACACAGCAATAGTAATTGCGTGGATGGATGGCAGGGATGTACATTTTGGCTTTACTTTATGCCCGCTATGTTATTTCACTTAACGTATAGAGCCTAATGTCCATGCAATCCTCATCTCCCGACACACACAACTTACACCATACAGATACTTAGACTATACTTTCTTCTATTATACAGAAACTCTCTAATGGTATACACAGTTTCTAATGCCTTCCTCTAATGTTATGGCATGATATTCTCCAGCTATGTCATCCCATCATACACTTCGGCTTTTCCATTTTTACTGAGATCGAGACAAGTTTTCCACTAGCCGACTAAATGCATGCGGGCATCCATCATTTCATCTCGCTTTACCCGCACTTTCCACATACAACCTAATGGCATCTCCTTTTTACTACCTACTTTCTTTTTTCTACTATCCAATAATATTCAACTTTCTCTCTCACAAATTCGACAAGTACCTACTTACACTTTCTTTTCGAACTCTACCCTTTCTTATTAACAGACATTAAGGACTAAAACACATTTTTTATACTCCCTACTTCTACAAACGTTCCAACTACTAATAGAAACGCTTTTTGTAATATAGTTTTTGTCTACTTTTGAAATACGTAAATTATTTATCACATAATTTTACAATACAAACAATCACTGTGTTGTTCTAACCAAATAATTCAATAGATACAAAACAATTTATTACTTAATGCTACTTATTTTCCGAAAAATGCTTTTTTAAACATGGCATTGAATTCGCATGTATTTGCCAGTCCTTCCTCGTATTTTTTACATTTAATGACAACGTTTAGTAGTATAAATTGTAACCCTAAAAATGTAAATAATGTACAATAATTGTAGGTACTGGGTTTGTAAAATTTGCAAGCTATTTTTCAATGTAAAGTAGAATTTAAAAAATATTGTAGGTTACTTGTGTCCAGATAGGAGTTTACTAAGTAGTTGGATGAATTCTATCACAGGTTTAGGAAAAGTTTAAAACGTTCACTTTTTAATCGATAAAAGATAATGGGGTGGCGTTACTAAAACATGTTGCACAGGCCAGATTATTCTCTAGGGCTAAAAATCTTGTAAAATATTCTTAACGCACAGTGGCCAATATAAAAGGAGTAGGAGGCATAGACGCCATAAACAGAGAAAGTGACTTTTGCGTCTTTTAACGACAGGGACAGATAAGATTGAGATCAGATGGTCACACGATACACTTAGGGAGGTAGCGTAAAGCATAAAAGACAGTGTTGTTATAATTCATATCATGTAGGATAAGATATGAATTTGTCATCGTCATATTTTAGTGGTCATAGCTAAGTGTAGTGTGAGGAGGAGAGGAAAAGGGAGAGAATTATGTCTGAGTGGATATGAAGCGACACTGTAAATTCCTATTATGAAATATGTACATTGTTTCACGAGATAGTGCTATCTTCTGTTTTGTGGAGGAAGATAAGGTCAGAGTTGAGTGTGTGGAGAGTGGGTGAGTGAGTAGCTTGGGGTGCTCCTGTAAAAATAGGGTGAGGGTTGTTAGGACGAGAGAGGAGAGTGAGTGAGTATACGAGCTGAATCTTGTCGTGTCTCGCCACTGACTAAGTGACTGGCTGAATGAATGAGTGAGTGAGTGAACATGCATGTCATCATGCATTTCGTGCTCCTGGCTCTTCAAGATGATGATAAAATCATTATATTGTCAGAACTTGTTAGAGGCCCACTTACACCATTGCCCTTGGCTTCCCTTCATTCTTTCGCCCTACCCTCTCTCTATGCCTTTCACTACTTAACTTAATATTATACCTTTTCTTCCTCCAAAATATCATAGACGAAACAAAGTTAACTCTCAAGTCAAACTGATGGACGGACGGCAGGAGGAAAAACCGATGGCAATGCCAGAGCTGTCATTATTCCCAATTTTTCTCCCGTTGTTTTCTTGTGGTGCTTGTGGGAGGATGTCCTGCCTTCTATTCTTTTACTACCCCCAGAAATAAATTTAGCCAGAAATATTTTACAGATACAAGATACAACTGATTCGACTGTGTGTTAATATGTTACAGTGACAAGTTATGTATACATACCTTATGTAAATGTTACGACGAGTCTAGGTACATTCTTCAGATCATATAGAATTCCTAATTTTGAAATCTCAAATTTTCTTCAAATTGTTAATTTAATTTTCTTCAAATTCTCTTTAATTTAATAATTTTTCAACATCTCATTAATTTAATAGAATGCTGTAATAATAATAAATGGAATGCTGAATGCTATTTGTCATAGGATGTGTACACTCGCCGTAATTGTACAAATAATCTGTAACGAAAACAGTTGTGTAGATATTGTAACTATTTAGGTATACTGTGCGATACGATGAATATTTCGGGCATTATGCATCTATGATGAAATCATCCCCCGTAATATTATATTCTGTTCTCATTGCATTAAGGCAAGGGAAGGATGTGATAACAGTCTGGTGTAGATTAAAGTGGATTGAAATTAGTTTATGGCCGAAGAGGGAGATGAGGATTGGCTAGGATGTTATTGTTCCTCTACCTATGTGTGTATTACTAATGCATAGTGTGTACTTGCGTTAATGTAGTATATAAAATAGGAAGAACATTGGGGCTGATCTTCAAGTTGTAGTAGGTGTAAGGGTATATATAGTGATGTTGTTAAATTACCTAGGGCAGTTGAGTTGATGGTGAGTGGCGAGAGTTTAGTCTGTATCTAAGCTCAGTCTACGTTCTACTTATTTCAGTTTAGTCATGAATTCTCAAAGGATCCTACGATTTCCAAGTCTACATTATAAATAGGTCTCCATTAACAGTTTGCTTTAGTTTGGGATATATAAGTGCGTTTACTAAATGTTTCTTATAACAAGGTAAAAAGGTATTAGAGATAGTCGTGTGATAATTAATGCTCTGTATAGACAGAATTATTTTTGCTAGCTATAAATATATAGTAGTAATGCGTACAGTATGTGTCCATGTATGGTTTAAATGAGATTAAATGAGAACAGGCCATGTAGTTAAGTCCAAGCAGGCAACAGTAATTTAATGGCAAATGATCAGATTGGTTTTAATTCGAAAAAAGATTAATTATCAGCACGAAATTATATTTCTCCTCAATTTAATTGCATGCTCAAGGAAATTGATGGAGTGAGCTTCGCTTTTGCTCTTTCTCTTTCTGTGTGTGTGTAGTGTTTACTCTGTGGGCTCATTTGTAACACGTTGTCATACGATTGCCCACCTGGTTTGATTTACCTCCTCTCAAGTTCCTTTTCTATGTTATTAGTGGGCACAAACCAATATTTAGCTACCTAGTCATTTATTATTAGAAAGAGAGAGAGAGAGGGAACAATCTTTGGACTGTGTCCTATGGCCTTTGAAGAATATTAAGGAGAATTGTATTAGGAGTGGGCACAAGGGAAAAGAATGCTATAAAGAGGAAGTTAAATTGCTCGACTTTGGCATAGCAGAACATTCGTTTGCATCAAATGGCATGCATGCAAGGAAGATAGTGAAGTGAGGTAAACTTTTTAATCCTATTAGCGTCCCCTTGTCCTATTTTTCATGCAAGACACGTTAAGGATCAATTACAGAGACAGATTTAAAGAATCCAGTTCAACTCACAAGCTCTAGACGTACGTATAGTACTTACGTAGTTTATAGTTCAGCTCCTTTTGTTTGACTCGGAAATGTTGTATTAGTATTCGCGGGATTCATTTAGATTTAAGTGCGACCCGCAGTTGCGTAATCTATGTCCTAGCATTCAACTCTGTAGATTAGTGCAAAAGGCTAGTACAATTAGTACTTTAAGCACAGTGCAAACTACTAAACTAAATAGAACACTATTATTATTCTTTGCATAGATCCTCATTTCACTGTCAATAATAGTATTAAAGAGAGAGAGAGCGAAAGAGAGTGTGTGTACTTATATATAAGAGTGAAGAAAGGGAGAGAAAGTAGGAAAAGTCGTTATTTCTCAAGAAACGACTGAGATTAACTAGAGGATCTCAAGCATCCAGCAGCACTTCTTAGAAAGGAACATAAAACTTTTCAAAGAAACTAAGAAGCTACTCTTGGAGATGAGAGCTAATGAAAGAAATAAGCAATCTAGTAAAATATATAGGGGTGTGCTTTAACTATCTACTTTTCTGCCATTATTTTATCCCTTTTTGTAATTTAAGGTGTGTCGTCGCCGCGGGAAAACTATCTTTTGCTTTGTAATATTTTGTATATAGCTTCGGACGACACTTTAAATCCTCTGTATATGACTAGAGAAAATTCACAGATGAATTCCTGGAGAGATTTCGTGAGAAACTTCGTTTTACTAGAGAAATATAAGGGTAGGTAGTAGGTAGGACATACTATTCTGAAACTATGATCCAACATAGAGAAAAGGTATGGATGTGGATGAATGTAGGAATGTCATATGTATTATCGTAACTGTGACTATTATCATGTAACCGGAACGTAACGTAAAGGAAAATCTATTGCCTACCTAATGTACAAGTGACTAGTCCTAAAGGGAGTGAACTAAAGCCGTGACGATAACTATAACTGTAAAACGATGATAATAAAAATATGGATTGTTCTCTCTCTTTCTCTGTCGACTAAATACATTTACAAAACGAGCCTTTCTTCCTTTACCTTCTCGAGCATTGTTCCTAATGTAATGTAAAGTCACATTCAGATGAGTTTTATTCCCATTCTAGCTTTAGGTCAAGTCGAATATGGGAATTTCTAAGGGAATATGATGAGGAAGGGGATCGGGTCGGGCCACAGGAGAAAGTGCATAAAAGCTAATGTAATAATAATAATAGGTATGGAAATGAGTTACACAATGGATTTGCTTAACTCACAGAATTATATGGCCACCTTGAATTGATGCGATAGACGTTAAATGTTAAATCCTAGTTTTCTTCTCTCTCTCACTCACTCTCTGAAGGTTACCTATGCTCATGTTGCATTCACCTCACCACCTACGAACCTACCTGAGAGAATAAATAGAAATACGAAAGTGTACTTACGGAAGGAACACATACGTATGCTTAATAGTCGCCAAGAAACTATAATCTAGCGAAGAAATGAAATTTTATCTGATCTGAGAGCAATTACCCTTTCCTATGCAGAAGAAAACAAGTTCCCCCACTCTCTACTACTTTTTACATTCGTTTTAGTATATACTGTGCTTGTGCAAAAGGGAAAATCATAAAATAGAAAGTGAACGGAAAATCTTTGACAGAACAGATTAAGGAACAATAACAGTTTTTATTTGTTTTGACTTTTTCTACAGTTTCTAATTCATATAGGTTTAAGTAGGATATAGTACAGTTTAGAAAAGAGTGTTTCCTAGAGAGTCTATTACATGTTTTACGAGCGTGATAGGAAAATTGAGGAAAACGGAGTTGAATTGTTGTTGTGTTAGGCTTTGGTCAGGATTTAACTTGAATTGAAATGTTGAGTGTGCAACTGGCTTCTAGATTAGCTTTCGTCAATTTGAGCCTTAGTCATTCATGTTTCATCCGCCTTCACAGTTTTCTTTCAACACTACAACTACAGAACAGAGGTTGGATTATTTCCTCTCTAACTAGTACGTTATTTATTTTATTCGGACTGGCACTGGACTCCCTAATCCCAAGACATAAAATCCAAAGCATATTATCTAAAATGGGATTGAATGCATTTAACTTCTATGTCCATACGACTTATAATATTAGAGTATTTCTCACAGTTCAACTCTGTTATTGACTCTCCTATTATTATATTAGTATCTAGTAGTGCAGTCTACGTAGGATTTACTACTACTTGAGCATGATTTAATAGTTTAACTCTCTTTCTCTCTCTCGCTCTGTATACATTTGGAATGCAACTCCTGCGGATTGACTCACTGTTGAATTCAACGTGTACATGTATGATCTAGTAACAATAAGCTAAGCTCCTGCCTACACTCGACTTAGTAATTGATCCATATCGTGTCAATTTGTGCTAGAAGATATTTAACGCGTTTAACTTTGTTTGCAAGGGGATTTTCATCGGCTTTTACTCTCGCAGTCTCTTGTAGTATACTTTATACAAGGCGCCATATTATAGCCTTTGACTTCTTGTACACTATTTCAACTCTGTTGTGCTCTCCCTGTCCTCACACTTTTATTTACGGCCTATGTCATGCCCTCTCTTTTTATTTCTCACAGACTAAATTCCATTTTACAGTCCTTTCTTTACTTCCCTTTTCCCTTGTTAATCCCATAATCCCATTACTTCCCAATGGAAACACTTCTATTTACAATTCTAACGGCCAGTAAATATGTGTATCGAACTACCTAACTTCAAATCAACACTACACTTATTGTCCACCTACTACTAGTACAAGGTGCTCATTATCAACCAATATAATTCGAACTTTTTCGATCACACATTTTCAAAACTTACAAGTTTTGAAATACCAGCAAACACTAGTCACACTAATCATGAAAAAGAAAATTTTCCAATGATAAAATGACAATTACAAACTTGAAAAGGTCCAAACCTCATTTTAAATGATGTGTCGGTAGTCAATTCTCTAAATATTTTTATCCGTCATTGTTATTTGTGAAATATTTATTTCAAATAGGTATATAAATGTATGTACTAGCCATATCCCATATCTTTATTCCAATATTCGTGATTTCAGTAATTTAATAAACTTCAAGTCAACGATCTGACAGCATTTATTCAATAATAATAATTCTGGAGTTATGTAAAAGTTATTACTGGAAAATACCTAACTCATTTGATTTCCCAAAAATACAAAATATCTGAAACGAACTGTTTTTAAAAACTTTTAATGTTTTCGACTTATTCTGTTGATGCATGAACATCGATATTAGCACTATATTATGTATTAGCTGTTCTGGTTGAATTAAGTATTTCTTCCCATTGATAATAATATCATGTCGTAAGTTTGAAAAAAGGAGTCTATGCATGGGACTGTAGCTAGTAAAAACATGAAGTGAGTGAAGTGAAGTTGTAGACTGTCCATATGAGAGAGTTGTACATGCCGTAAAGTAGACATTATGCTTGGATTCGTTTACTACTGTTGCTTTGGTTGGTGGAAGTGTATATTGTGGAGTCAGTCACTCAGATATGGATTTATTATAAAAGAAAAGATCACGCAATTGAGTCCGAAGCTTTTTGCTCTAATGTAATATAATGGGATGTAAGAGAGCGTAATGTGAACCAGTGCTAAGTTACTAAAGCGCTAGTTTACTTCACCTACCTCTTCTATAGTATAAGTTCACATATGTATAATGTGAGTTAGTGCCAAAGAAAGCTTAACTATAATATATCACAAAGAAGTTTTTAGAGTGTATAATGCTAACATTTGGTATATAAATGGAGTGGAATAGTGCAAGGCTAGTATAATATGAGCTATTTCTCACATACACACACACGGAGAAAGATAGATATAAGTTCTCTATATTTTTTGAGACTGATTTATTGCCAGGTTGCCATGTGGGAAAATGCAATTTGGACTGATTTTACGCTTTTTATTAATGTGAATTTTGCATGACATTCTCGAGCTCACCTTAGTCAGTCAGTTCAGTTCAGAAACTACGGCAGAGTCAGAACAGTGCAATGTAGACTCTTTTTCTCGGCTAACTCTTACACTAGTTTTACAGGCTCGACACTCAATTGCAATGCAGAGCTTGGCTACGCTTTATTTTACTTAGCTTTAGTTTCACTCACGTTTGAATTCATTTCTGAATTTCTCTCATGCTTTCTTTCCTATTTCTTTTGATATATGATCAGTTTCTCCATTAGTATGTATACATTACCTATATATCCCTATATTATATATATATGCTATAATTATATGTATAATGTAGAATTATATGTAGAGACACCTAATATACTATAAAAGAGCTTACCTAACTTAACAGCACAATTTCATTACCAAATAATATCAAGTTAAAGTAAGTATGAAAGAATATATTTGTTGGGAACTGACAGGACTTGAGAAAAGTCATTCATTCTCCATTGTCACTAAATAGAAAGCCTTTCTTATGTAACAGATTATGTAGAAATTCATTTGCATTAGCCCACTACGAAATGTACACACCTATACAGACAAATATTATTAGTTTCTGTTTATTAGTGGAGTCGGAGAGTTGTTAGTTGCCGAAAGGAATAGAGCAGTAGTACCTAAACATTTATTATTATTTCATGTAGGTCCTTTCCTTGTTCAGACTAATGTCTATGCGTGGCTATTATGTTCAGTAGGCTTAAGCCGACAAGCAATGAAATGACAGCCAAAAGCCTCTTGCTCTTTCGCTAAATATACTTCCTAAGAATGCAATCCAATGAACAATCATCCAGCTAGTGTCAGAATTATTTTACTCTAATTCATACTAGTGTAAAATGCATGATATATGAATGATATTTATATATATGCTATTATAGTAAAACAATTTGTATATTGGTAAATAAATATTCTTCTGTTAAGTAAACATAATATTTTGTATACTATTTGAGTTAACAAGTATTTATGTATATATTAGCTTTGTATGGTGGATGTTGAGAGCTAATTGTGAGTGTGCTAACATAACAAAGTGCATTACACGCACATCTTATTCTCGAAACTGAGAATTGTTCATTGTTCCTTGTTGTGAGACTTAAGGTCTTGCTTGACTTTGATTTGATTTTCTGCCTTTCTTTGACGGAGAGAGGCGGGAGGTGTTGTTTTTACTATCGTCATATTTTATGTTGATTACGTTGCATTCTGTTATAGTTCTGTCATGTCAAGAAACTCTTTTCCAGTCACTCAAAGTCAAGGAATAATGTCGTGTGATACAAAGGAAACAAATACAGGGCAGGGATTACAAATTATGCAAAACTGTGAAAGCTTATTCATTTCTTATTTTCCTTCCATTCTGCTAATGCTTGCTAGTAGCTAACTCTCTCTCTCTCTCTCTCTCTCATGCACAATAGTAGCCTATAGTACTTAACAGACATGTCACTCCAATAATTTACCAAGAGTAATATGTTCAATAATGGAATAAATTGCCAATAAACTAACTACTTGCTACTTGCCTTTTTACAACTTGAATACAAATGACCTGTCCATTATAATATTTAATTTATTGTACATACCACTATAGTAATGAATGGTCATTTTGAGTGGTGGGCCGCACTGGGCTGATGTTTCTATTCTTCCTCTTAATGTCCATACGAGCTCTACATTAACTACCAAATAATTCAACCTACACTTTTGCAATATAAATAATTATCAGCATTTTACATTGTCAATGTCCATGTACAGTGTTCCGACGACTTTCTCCACATAAATGACATTGCGTTTATTATAAAATGTCTTGTAGCTTACATGGGGAAAGTCGTATGACAACTGATATGTGGACAGTACTGTATATAATTACACGTAATGTGTAGCAATAATAGTAGGTCATATTAAAATTGAACCAAAGTTGAACATAAGGCTAACAATTAGAAACAGCCATTATTACTCGTTCCCCATTTGTCTTAATAGTATTTTAGTCTGTTCATATGTGGTAGGTAGTAGGTAGCTTATTATTTCAAAATTTGTTCCATTTGTTTAGATAGAAAACATAGAGAGCATTAGTTGAGGATATGAAAAGGGAGTCTGTGAAGGGGGTAGGTACATATTGCTCTGCTGAGCATCTATTTACATTAGAGAGAGAGAGAGAGAAAGGAAGCGAAATTTCAGTTTCCATAAAGAGGAGGATAATGCCCAAAAGAGAAAATACTAATATTAATGTTATTGCTGAGGGTAGGACCTTCCTTTAGCGTTTTAGGATTACAACTCTCTCTCCTTTTGCCTTTCATCCTTTTCATTGTATTTCTCTGTTCTATGATCGTAGAGAAGAGAAATATTATGATAGTGGTCCTATATCTTTACCTATGTAAATATAGTGCATAATGCATAGATTAGTAGGACAATGGAGAGATAGTTTGCATAGATTCCTGCCTAGCATACAGATTTCATGTCCTGATGTGTTGTGATGTTAAGTTTTGGTGTTGTGTCATCATGAGTTCTAATACCCATGGTTCCACTGACTACTGACCCAGTGCCAATTATGCAAATTAAATGACGTCCTATCAGGAGGTGTACTAAAATCCTAAGTATATATATAAATATAGTTAGTAATATAGTCCACATCATCTCTTTACACTGTGGATGAGAATACAAATGGATCCATATCGTCAACTGACGACTTTCTCTCTCTCTATGAACCTTTCCTTTATCCAACACCACGACTAACTACTGACTCTGCTGCTTGCTAGAGACTCCTACGGATATTATGCATTGATATTTGTAGCCAGCATTGCATGTTTTTGTTTTATTTATATTTATTTATTGAGTTGGCTTCGTTTTGTTCCGACTTCCCTTTGGCTTTGGCAAAATGTCGTGTGGATTCCTTTTCTCTATCCCGCTATCATATCTCTCTCTCTATAGTTTTCTATTTAGATTTTGGCTAGAGTTCCCCCCGTCGTACCTACGCTTTTCGGTTGACATGAAAAAAGACAAACTACACGTCACGTTAATATAACCACCAAAATAATGTAGAAATGGTGGATATAGTAGGTATCCCTGCAAAATATTTCTCTATGCATTTGGCATCAGGATATAAAAGAGGGCAGAAACAAGGATTTTGGGTTTCAGAGCCGGGTTAGCTGACCTCTTCCTACCACCTACCCTCTTTCATCATTGCCAACTCGGTCGATAGTCTAATTCATAAAATTTCTGGACAACTTCTTATTTTCTTAGGATTGATCACTTTTTAGGGTAATTGAAACGCTTGTTGAGTCAAAGGCTTTTCAAAAGTCAAACTCCGAAATATAACAGTCATTTAGCAAAAAGGAAATGTTTCATTTGTGTAATATGGATACTATGTGTGCTAATAAGTTTATGATTGTGAAAAGTATGTCAATTGTTGTAAAGCGTAGATTTATTGTCAGAAAGCGGGTTTATTTTTAAGGAGTCGACTTCAGAAAGTAGTTCAGTTAACTCTTTAAGTCAATGCAAGCTGTTTGCAAGTAGTACATGTGAATTTTGAAGGAAAACATACATTGCCTGTCAACTTTGCATTATCTAGACTGCACATTGTCATTGCCTTCCTGATTGAAGATTGAGATTAGGCAGTAAAAGTCAAGTCTGGACTTGGCTATACTCTATTACTAGAGATATATCTTTTATCGAATGTGAGTGAGTCGAAAATTCGTAGTCACGCCTTGAAAATCTACTTAAGTGAGCTTAGAAGGGAAATGAAGTGTAGCCAAAGGTTTTTTATCAGTGCGATGTGATGACTGTCAAGTTAGTCTGGAGCAACTTCTTCAACACTATTCCTAGTAAGTAGTAGTCGACATTTGGGCTCTGGAGAGTCAGAACATTGCTCTGCTAATCCGGAAAAGTTAAGATTACGAGATATAGTAGTAAAAGTGAAGTGAAGTAAGAGAGTTAGGGCAGTGGAGTAAAGAAATCAATTGGATTGATCATTAGTTTCCCGTTGCCCTCATCTAAATTTCCCTTTCCTCTCTTTCCAAAGTAGTTAGGTTAGTTACATATGCAAGCGAGCCTTATGTTCCTTCCTTCACTTCCATATGCAATTCTCTTGAATTTTATAGTGATAAACTTTCTTTTTCAAACTATGTACGTAGTGCTAGTGCTGCATTGCGTTGCATTTAACTGAACATTCCACAACGTATAAGCCAGTAGGAAATGTATATCCTTCACATCTGGATTTATTTATGCATCTGCGAAAGAATTCAATATACTTTTCTCCTGTCTCTCTTTTCTCGGCTACTAGTAGAAGAGTCAAAAGTAAAGAGTGATGTATAGAGGGAAAATTCCTGCGGAATAACCTAGCTACCTACTGGTTATCCTATTTTCTATTCAACTCTAGCCCACTTTCTCCTCCGTTTGTTAATAGTTCGGTCAGCTCTGCAGTGAATGAGGTGAAACAAACTCACGTGCGTAACAGAAAGGCTACATTTAAACCGCTGTATCTATCTGTAGTAGTAAAAAAAGGTTATTTCCTAGCTATCATTAGTTGAAATAGAAAATAGTGCTAGTAAACCGGATTAGAATCTATTAGAAAGTAGCATAGACTCCATCCTAAGACTAGTAAATCAGTTTTATTTGAAAAACAAGGAAGGAATGATGAAAAGTGGCCTTTATCCCTTCTTGTGCTGAAAGTGCATTGCATTAAGTTATACATTGAGACGTTATAGGACCTTCTCCTTTTTAAGAGAACATTCCAGTTTGATGTTTTATTTCACTTAGCTCTAAAGCTTCGTTCTATAAATTCCTCACTGTAAGAAAAGTATAAGAAATATTTTAAAGGAGAAAGTTGTTTATAAAAATTCGGACGTTTAACTGCATGTACATGATGATAGTTCGGGTAGTATCGTCATCGGATTCGCACTACATATTATTAGCTCATGACGTAAAATCCTATAATATGAGACTGGATAAATGTTGAAGGGAAAGCGTCGTTGGTTTTTAGTCACCTAGCTATAAACTGGTTGGGAGCTGGGCTAGGAACACGGGAGGAGGAAAAGAGAAATGAAAGGAAGGAAAGTCGGAGTCACTCTGTTGGATTCCAGTTGAAAGTTTAGGACAGAAGGGAATGAGCTATGTGAAAGCGTATGGCAATGAACATAGCGTAAGGTTACCATTCCAAACGGAAGTTACGCCGTTCGTTTCAGACTCTCTTTCTCTTTCTAGGCAGCCACCTCGGAGAGAGTGAAACGGAAAGCTCACAGGCATTCCTCTTTCTGTTTTCCTTTGGTACGGACGGACGCGAAAAGTCTGGCACGAACTATTACACAAAGTGGAGATGTACTAGAAAGAAAGAAAGGCTATTATCTAAATAATTTCAGCCCTAACCACGAAAATAATTCAGATTATCCAATTTACGCACAACTCTCGACAATATTATACTTTCACTCTTTACCTCAATAAGGAAATTATTTTTTGAAACAGAAAATATGTATAGAAACTGCTCCAATTATTCTTAGTGGTTGTTCTAAGTCAAAGTGAGTGGTTCATTTCCTTTGTCACATAGTCAGTGAAATTTAGAACATTAAAATAGCCAAAGGAGACCTGTGTGAACCTACTACACCAAGAAACTTTGTGCAAAGGAAAAGCAATGGAGCTACTAATATCGAAACAAGGCTTATCATCATGACTTTTGTGACTATTATGATAATTCAAGTGGTTTAGTTTTATCTCAACTAAAGTCTTTTTAGAGACTATGAGATTCACATTAAGTGCTTTGCATTACGAGAAAACCTGATGGGCTTTTCACTCGCGAAATTGGCAAAGTTGGAGAAAGTTAAAGTCTCCTATGTATTTCCATGTGGACTTTTAGTCCTTATTTATACTCTCAATCAGTCATAGGACCTAGAGAGAAATTCATCTTACGTGGATACACGCAAGTGAAGATTAATACTATTGAAAAAAAAACTTCTGGAACAAAAAATAGAACTGTGACTTTCCAAAAGTCTTTCATCAATTAAAAATAGTTGCAATAATAGACACAAATTAAAAGAACTTAGATGAAATGTTGAAAAATTTAAGTTTTTAAATCAGAAAGACGATGAGGAAACGTTGAAAAATTGAATTCCTTGCGGAGAGATGTGTTTTCTTCTCGTTGAGTATAATAGGGTGGATGTGGATAAGATGTCATGAAGTGCAAATTTCATATTTGATCTCTCGGTTTGCATTTTGGAGAGTTAACTTGGCTGTTTGCCTTCCCTTGGGTTCCTTTCTCCAAACTGACTGAATAATAAATGCATCGACAGCAGAAATGGTGAAAGTGAAGTGTTCAGTGCATTGCATTACGTAACTTTCGTTATATCTCTCTTTCTATTGGAATTATTACTGAAATAGAGAAATTTGAAGCTAAAGAAGGAAGAAGAAGAGAGAGAGGTGGATTTGACTGCTTTCTCCTTCCACTCTGTCTACTTCTCAACTGAGCTGATATTCTGTTTTTACAGAGTTCTATGTAGTAGTAAGTAGTAGTATGAGTATAGTGATCGTAAAGGATGTTCGAACTACTTCTACTCTACTACACAACAGTTCACTTCGGTTCAACACACTTACTCAACTAAACATATTTGTATCTGAGAGTCTGACTTATTTTCTCTCACTCAACTTCTACTTCTAGTCGCACTTCTGTATGTGAAGCTGAGAAGAAGTCAATAGAAACCTTTTGCCACCAATCATCATACGTATTCCTCCCTCAAATATCTAATGGTTCACCTTTGACTTCGTCTCACTGTGCCACATTTATCACACTGATGAAAAACATAATTTATTAAAGGGATACTACTTACTACTAGAAAATCATAAGAAGAAACAAGGATTTCTCTCTGTTCTTCATAATAGACCTAATTGTTTCTAGGAATATCTACTACAACGTGTTTTGTGGTTTCACTCCATTTATATTTGCATTAGCCTTAGAGAGAGATATAGTAGATAGATAG
>JABASI010002427.1:0-19791 GCA_019776505.1 Tomocerus nigrus
CATTACACAAGATTTCACAGCAGAGCATTATATCATATTAGAGATACTCGGAATTCACATGGAAAAATGATTCTAGCGTGGCAGAGATGAGCATAGACTTTGATATGCCAACTCTCAGTCCCCTCTTTCCTGTCAGCTTTACAAAACTACTCGAAATATATTGGAATCTTCGTTTAATCCACAATTTCACTTTTATGCGCAATATTCATGTTGGATTTAAAAAATGTCATTTCATGTAGGTAGTTGATGTAGTTCCTAAAGGTCGGCCCATATGAACTCACAATCCACTAGATTGCTTATGCCTTGCCAGCATCTAGCATCCTCTGCTTTTTGATGGCATTTTATGTTCAGTACACCTGTGATGCGATTTGCTGTCTTGTCTTGTCTGACTGTGACGAGTTTTTCTTGTTGTTGGGCCTCTACCGTTCTACTGTGTACACAGCCTGATTGTATTTTCACAGACAGTCAACATCCAATGCAATCTTACTATATTATACCTACCTACTACTATGTAGCATGACAATATTATTTGCGGATTATGTTCCGTACTGTTTCATTGTAATGTTCCATTCAATCCCTTTCTCTGTCTCCTATACCTAACATACAGAATGCCAGGTAGTAAATGTAAAACATAAACCAAACCACAGAAATTTTATGCATTCCAACGATAATCTATTAAAATTTTGACGCATGACATAACATGAACACAGATTTTATAAAAAAATATAATATATGAAAACTTATGATAAATGATTACTAATGATATTCTTTTGTCTATTTACAGGTAAGATTATCCTCTACTTCATATTGGTTCATTATCTTAATCCGCAAAGGTAACGTGTCCACACTTATGCATTTCCATTATCTTAAGCCTAAAAAATCTTCTTGAACTTTCTGTCATCACTTCACCACGCTCGGGTAATATTTCATTTCATTTATGATTAGGTATGTTACAAATCATCTGCATAAAACAACGTAAAGGAAAATTAATGAATGAGAATTTTTTAATTGCATTATTGGCATTATTTTCAAGATGAATATAAAGATGTACGTGTAAAATGTAAGAGCATAGAATTCAATGTAGTAAGTTTTTAATCCAGTGCATTGCGGGAGTGTCATATATTATTGTCGTGGCTGGACGTGAGTCGTGAAGAGGAAGTAGACAGCTAGGACAGGGATGTCGAAAGAGACAGAGGTATGACACGACATTAAATTCAGTTCAGTTGTTTGTGATGTGATGTTGGTTTAGTTTAGATGGAAGATTGTTCTTGGTTTAGCTAGAGAAGAGACTAGAGAGGTTGAGAGTAAAATTCTCGTTACTTTGGCTGGTGTACGTACTATGTGTGCAATGTTGTCTGTTAAGATGAGTTGGCAATGAAGAAAAGGGCAAGAAGGAAGAAGGGAAGTGAGCTGAGGCGAACCAGAAGAAGAAGAAGAAGAAGAGGAGAGCAGGGCAAGGAGGCAGAGAGCAGTCTGTTTAGTTAAGTCTTATGATCGTCTGTACTAAAGTTGTGCTAGTAGAAATCAACTGGACTGAAACTAAAGGTAGACGAAGTGGTGGTGGTGGAAGTTGCATTTGTTAGTATAGAGAGAGAGATGTCTGTGCTCTCTTTACAGTCTGTACGTTTAGTTTAGTGGATAGTGGAGTAGAAGAGAAGAAGAGCTCCCAGCTCACCTTTTACTGCAGCTACTTTACGATCTTTACCTTCAACTTTACGTTCGACTCAAATATATCCCATTATTTTATATCTTTTAGCGTGTCCCTGATGGAAACTGAAACTTGTGCTTGCTTAATAACTACACATAGTGTTATAGTCGTTTGTGACTATCTATCTATACAGATAGACATGTAGCAGAGAGTATAAAAGCTAAAAAGGGCTTTATATATTATATGCAGCTATTATTATACTAAATAGTTATGTGCTAGTATTATACTAGTTGTACTACTATCTGTGGTGGCCTGGTTTGAACTGGAGATGCAGACTTGGAATCTGTATCTGTATTTTGAGATGAGCAGACTACGTTTTCCTCTTTCTCATCTTTGTCCTTTATCTGAGTGTTTAGGTTTTGGGAGGATTTCCATCTTTTCTCTGGCCTTTCTAAGAGTATGTACACATAAATCTCGGACTAGATACTAAAATACATAGGAAATTGAAGGGAGTGATATAAAAGGAAATAAATTTCTGCTCCCTTCTCTACTGGCTTAGATTACAGGTTAGATTTTAAAGAGACACTCATTCTGTGAGTAAAACAAGGAAAAGTAGGTTTGACCTCTGGCTTTTCCATGAGCAGGGAGTTGAGTTGAGAGTTGAGACCACACGGTGGAAGGAAGAAGAAGAAGAGTGTCTTAAGAAATTGCTATCTTCTCTCTCTCTCTCTCTCTCTCGTACAGATATATATGTATTAAGTTTTATTTTCCACAGATGTTAAGTTGAATGGTTTTGGTGCAGAATCATTTGTAGGAGAAGATTGTGTATTGTATTATTGTATTGTATAGTTTATTGTGATGTAGAGATAGTAAGTAGCTGGGAGATGAGCAAGAAGGAAAGACAAGACAATGCACAATAGGGAATAGTAAGTACTTAACTGAAATGAAGTGAACTCTGCGAGTCAGTCAACTAAAGTCAAGTCAGTCACTGACTACTCACATCACAGTCCAGTCCAGGCAGTCAGAGAGCTTATCGTTAGCTAGGCTCATGCTATTATAAGGATAATAACATGACATAAGCTACAGTTGAGTTTTACTGCCACGCCACGACTCTCTTCTTCGTCCAACTAGCTAGCCACTTTCTTTAGTTGATTTGCTAATGGTAATAGTAGTAAAAATAATATATTTTATGCTGTTGAGAAGACATGAATCTCTCTGCACCATTCCAAAATTCCAACAGACTCGACGAGTAAAGTAGTGAGAGCTGGAGTTGAGTATTAGTACAAATGAGCCATGTCCCAAACTCATTTGTTTCTCGTGAAAAAGACAATGCAGAATTTGATGTTGAAGGCATAGAGCTGCAATGTTTCATTGTCTACGGACGATAAGTAAGTTAGTTGGTTGAAATCAGCTCGCTCAGAGAGACTGTCGGTCTTAAAAGACTCTTGTCTTGATTTGTAAGTGATTTGTGTGGCGATTTCTTTCGAGTTCGAGGCTTAAGAGGAAAATTTGAGGAATGATTGTACACATTACATGTGCTATATTATTATGATTATTGTTGTAGTTGGAGATGAAAATGAAAGAACAGAGCAGAAAAGACTGACCCTGAGTTGAGCAAAGTGCAATTGCGTGATCTCAGATGGGTTGGTTAGCTTTGAGTAGATTGGATTCAATTGAAGATAACTGACTGAGCTTTGCCATTACTAACTTTTCCTATAGCCATTCCATTTCCTATGCTAACATCCCATAGCTTTAGCACCATACTCTCTCTCATCCCATCCTAATGTTCCTCAACTCCAATCATCTTCAACAGAATAACCAAAACGTATTTAACTTCTTTTCCTAGTATATCCACTCGAAAATACTATACTGAAATGAAGCAGGGAAATGTTGTTATATTTTATAGCTTACGTAATGTAAGTAGGTACATCATTTATATCTATCCGCTTAAATCTTAAACTGTGTGAGATATTGCTCTAAGTCCCTACAGAAAACAGTCAAGTGGAAATCAACTCTGATTCTAAGTCCAACTTTGTTATCTTGAATGAAAATGGGCGTTTGCAAGAATTTTCCTGACTTGACTTGACTTACATTAGCTAACTTGTCTAAGCCGTATAGCATTTCCAACGCGCGTTTTACATTTCCTTATAACTTACCTTCATTTTATAGTTTACACTAATAAGAACAGAGTTCTAAGCAAAATCTCTATAAGAGTCTAAGCCGTATAGCATTTCCAACGCGCGTTTTACATTTCCTTATAACTTACCTTCATTTTATAGTTTACACTAATAAGAACAGAGTTCCTAAGCAAAATCTCTATAAGATATTATGCTAGACGAAGAAGACCTGTTTAAGCTCTTGTGTAAAATACAGTCGTGTCAATTCTGAATTCGAGTGTAAATCTAAAGTTCTTTGTACTTTGAGGATATTAGTAGCTTTTGTTGAAGTCAACTGAAGAATTAGATAAGTTAAGGTTAAGGTTAGCATAGGTGTGTGGTCTATTATTCCATCTATCTATGTGTTGTATGTGTGTGTGTAGCTAATAATGTAATGTATTTAGATGTAAGTTGATTGTTCGAATCACTTTCACCAACCCTGTAATCAAATATCCATTGCAAAATGAATGATGCTCTTTTCTACTAGACACACTAGTAAATAATAATATATCTGTAATTGAACAGATAATAGAATTGTGTTCTTTTCTCCTTCATACGTTTTGCAGTAAATTCAAAGGATAAAGACAGACCTCACCTCTCTATCTCTACCTACACTCTTTACAGCAATAACTTATGCGTACTACCTACTTAAAAATCGATTGTGCATAGCAATAGAATAACATTCCCTTATTTCTCACCAAAAACAGCATAGCCTAGCTTGGAAATGAATAATAACGTAGCGCTGCTCTAAGGATGGTGGATTGCATGAATTAAATTGTCTTTGCTCTTCTCTGACCTATACTGAAATAAACAAGAGGATTTTCTAGTGATTTGTGGGATTTTGTAAGAAAAGTTTTACGTGGCTCGACAAATGATTAGGAATGACGACACGACAGAGCACAACAGGGTCAAAAGTGCATGGATGGTGGTCTGCAAGTCGGCAAAGGAATTGATTGTAACTTTGTGTGTGTGGTTCTTGTGTCTGTGTGATATATCTGTCGCTGACTACAGGTAGGCATCCTCTAAAAGCATTCTTCTCGGCTTCAGCTCACATCACACACAGAGAGATACTATTGTGGCATTAATGTATTTCTTAATAATAATGGAGTGCCTATTTCATTTCAATTTATGATCTTCGCTGAAATCCAAGCCGAAGGTTTTTGTCTCTCTCTCTCTCTCTCTCTCTCTTGTCGGTATAGATGTTTTAAAATTACGTTGCAATAATAGTGTGATTGCTACGTCATAGACAGGGAGATAGATGTTCAAGGTGAATATTACTATAGATAGGGGATATGTTGCATTTTTGTGAACTTTGTGGTAGGTAATCCTATTTAAGTGAGTTAAATGCAACTTTTGGAAATGGGAAGGCAAAGGTTATTCCTTAGTGTGATGTGATCTGATGTGTTTGATGTTAGTTTACCTGTTTGCTATGCTCAGCTTCCTTCTTCTTTGGCTTCACTCTTGAGGCTTTTTATTTTTCGGAATCGAAAAGCGAATACTAAAGATCCTACATGCTCAGTTCGTCCACTCCATTTCAAACATACATAGATATTCTAGGATGTAAGATGATGCGATTCGAAATTCACACAACATATCCCTATCTATTATTGTCGGAGCTTCCTATAATACTATCTTACACTTCTATGTAGCTACTATTTAAGTGCAGTGATATAGAAGAACGTACTAGTGAAGTTGCAGTTGAATGTTTTTCTTATGACTTTAGTTGAGTTGCAATTCCCATTTGACTGCGTAGAAGCCCTGTCTATATTCTATTAGGTTGTTGGATTACATTGTAAAGGATATGTCATTGGGGGCATGATAGGATCCTTGGATATATATTCGTAACCCTGCTGCTGCTATTATACTATAGGAGCATGCTAAGTAAGTAAGTAACATAACGTACTGGCAGAGTTGATAGTGCGTTACGTTACGATGTTTGTTTGTACGTGATGTGAACTGAACTCGTATTTTCTTCTTTCTATATATGTAGCCAAAGTCGACTATTATGCTGAAAGTCTGTCTCTCTCTGTGTGTATGTGTGTCTGGTAGTAGTAGGAATGTCTTCCTTGCCATTTTTACTCCTTGTACAAATAGGGAGAGAGAGAGAGAGAGAGAGTTGAAGAAAGAAGGAGAATAGATAGAAAAAGAAGATCCAGCTCAACTGAACTGGAGGAAATAGGGAGAGCCCACAGACAGACAAACAGAGCAAACCAAACTAAACCAAGTGAACTGAAGGAGAGTCAAGTCAGGCAGACACATGCACTACTAATATTCTGCCTGAACTGAATGTGAAATGTGAATGTGAATACTAATGCCATAGATCCTGTAGAATACTTAGCAGACGTAAAATAGTCAAAGCGATTGAGGAACACAAGAACAGAACAGATCTCTCTTGTTTTACTACTGCACACACAGAACGAAGAATGCCTTCACTTGACTCTAATCTTTAGTTCTAGCTAGACCATTACAAATGTATGTACAGAAGATCATCTTATATATTATAGAATCCTGTATTAAGCACTTATCCTCCCTCCACACCATTTTCATACCGTTTTCTGCACATAGTTTCCTTACAATTTCATACAAAGATTATGTCATGTATAGCTCCCATCCAAATAAATCAAGGCCTTTCTCTCCTCTTGGCGAAAAATCCTGAGCCTGTTAACTCAGATATTCTATAGGGAGACTTAGGCATAAGAATAAATCCTAGAAGCTACTACTACAATGTCCATTTGGATTGGCTAATTGTGAGATTTAATTGCTTCGTGTACCTTTTGTGTAGGATACGAAGTGGAATTTTCTATTGAAGAATTGTTTTTAATATTTATTATGCAGGAATTCACTGTTTTGATTCAGATTTTCAATAATTCATGCAGATATTTGTGTTAAAATGTGAGTTTTCTTCATGGTAAAGCTATATGTTATGAATAGAATGATTTAGATTGAGAGAAGACAGTACACTGTGTCTATTTACTGTTCATAAAAACTTGTTTCTTGTTCAATGTTACGCTCAAGGTCTGTAAAAATTGCATTGCATGTCAAAAATTGCATGCAGTTCAAGTAGATACATAGTTTTTCGTTAGTTATGCAAGGAAATTAGTTGGTGTACTGGAGCAAGCCATGTATGTAAGTAGCGAGTATGTGACTGAAGAGTCGTTCTAGTTTGGAAAAAATAAACAGGAAGCGAAAAGAGTTAAAGATGGAAAAGAGAGACTAATGTATGTAATGTCGGCAATAGAAATCCACGTTACATAGACATTAAAGTAAAGCTGGCAGGAGAACAACTGCTAAATGTAAGTAGGTGGCTGGTTGTGGCTCTAAGCTGTGTAAAAATGAATTTTTAGTTTTCCACGTGAATTCATTTGTCTATGGTGTGTGTGTGTGTTGGGTTAATATGATGTTGGCTTGTTTTAATAAGGCAACAGTGACGTGTTTGTGTATGTGTGTGAATGTGAATAGAATGTTGACGTCCCTGAGTTGACTTGACTGACTGAAGTTTTAATGAACGTGTAAAATTTTGAAGAAGAAATAAACTAGGATATTGTCACAATTTATTTGCTTATGTTCGTGTTCTTGTATTAGTACTTGTCTTAGACGTTTCCTTCTGTCTGTAAAAGTCTCGTCTGGGATTTAAAGTTTCATGACTAGTGTACGTGTTTAGTGGAGAATTGGAGGAGGAAGGCAGATAAACGAAGATATTGAAAAGTATTATTGGGAAGCGGGTTTTAGGAGCATGGAGGCATTTTCGGGAGAGCAGGTGGACGCATTGCATCTCATGGCAATGGGAAGAAGATCTATTTACTTGTCCTGTTTATTAGATTAGATTACACTATGATATTTAGTGTAGGAAAGGAAGAGAAAGAAAGAGATTGGGTTTAGATCGAGAATAATTCCGTTCAGCTGCGCCGCTCCAGATAATGAAGAACAGGGACATGTTTAATGCGCCTAGTCGGGTCTCTCACTTTTGTTGATCTATCGGAATTTATTTGACTGGGCTGTACAGCATGCAGGATAATTTATGTTATGTTTGCTACGGGAGCTTAAAAAGACTTTTCCTCAAGCTCCCAGTGACTTTGGTTGACTGATAGCCGCTTAAAAGACATAGTTACTTATGGAGCAGGAGGGAAATAGACAGGGAAGACATGCTACCATAATAATAACATAGCTCAATATATACTCCCGAGCTCTTTACTCTCCTCTCTGTCTCACTTAAATAAAATAGAGAATAAATCCAGAGAGAGAGAGAGAGATGTGTTCATAGAAATATCCTCACTTAAATCTATTCACAATCTCTACGTGCAAAATGGTCGCACAAACATGATTTAGCTATTGTGCACACGAGGCAAGGCAGGAGAGAGCTTTATCTCATTTGTGAATGAAGAAGACGAGTGGTTTAAAGGAAAGATTTTACATTGACTCTTCTATGACTTGACGTTAGTCACACAGTGAGTGAATACAAAACTGATGCATGGCTTAGTTAGCTTTCCAACAGTTTCTAAGAGGATAAATGATATAAAACCCACTGAAAGTTAACTCCTACTAAAAGACTCTGAAGTGGAATGAAAAACGAAGGCTCTTTCTTGTCCAGCCATGCCAAGACATGACAAGCCAACTTAAAAACTAAACCAAGGCACACTAAGCCGTGCCAGCTAGAGCAAAGCAAAGAAATGTTAATGGAATCAAAGAGTATCTTACATATTAGTGTGCATACCTTCAGGAATGTAATACAGAGTGATGATTATGTATGAATTCAATTCAATTCAATAGAATTTCAAAAGGAAGGAATTGTCTGCTATAGCTAACATAAGATCTTAAAAGTAAGTGTAGGTAAGTAGTCATGTAATGAACATGTAACTCCTCTATCCATCTTCTTCATATACCCACCACCATACTAGAAAACTCATCCTCTCCACATAATCATCCACCTTCCTCCATGTAGTTAATGTAGTATGCACCTACCTACCTACATACATATACATACGTACGAATTAAACTTTTCAACTCTATTCTATAGCATCATGCAATCTAATGGTTATTTTTCTATTCTCTTACATTCTATTCCTTATTACATTCAGACTTTAAGTGGACTGGACTCTGTGAACATCCCTCCTCATTCTATCTACTATCTATGTGTCTATATAAATCCTACTATGACTGACTTCTTATGTATTATTATTACCTCTCTACAATGCTCGTAGTAAGAATTCATCTGTGTGGGTACCTAACAATAAGTGCTAGTATGCTATGTGTAGCTACACTATTATGTGCATTAGGAGATGCACACTTGATTCTACTCACTCGATACACTCAGAGCACATGTATATTATCTTACTCTCTCAAGGTCTGTGCATTCCGATTCGTAATCGTATTTTTTATTGGATCCTGGGGCAAAATTCGTGACGTTGGGCTCGGCTTTTCTCGTCTCTCTATGACAGTTTTTACTTGACCGAGTTCTTTACATTTATACTTACACGTACGTAACGTAGAAACTTACATTATATACTTATGTTATGTATGAGTCGATCAGACAGACGTAGTAGTAGTAACTCGCTTTTAGTTTCCTCTTACTATTACTCGCTTTTTTACACAATCCACTGCAGAGAGCTAAGAAAGAATAAGAAACATAGTAGAAAATTGTATATATTCACCTCCACCACCAACACTACCATTAAACTATTCTTTGTTCCATTCATCTCAAACTTCCCATCAAAGGAATTCATGATGCATGCCATCCCATTATACGCTTAAGACGTACATTAGGTACTGTGTACTTGATTCAACATCCAGCCACCATTCTACATTAGATTTTATAGTAAAACCTACTTAGTCACTATTTAAACCTTATAATACACTCTCAAAATCTTAGGCACTGTCTCCATTTCCATCTTCTTCCAGTTTCTTCATGTACTTGCCTATGTCCTGCGGTATGTGCTCTTTTAGAATATTTCATTTGTTGAATATCCATTTCTACACTGCACTGATATGATACTATGAATTAAAAATGTATTTCCCAATCAACCAGAATACATTTTGAGCTCAATACGCACCGACACAACTACATACCTATTATAAAAATGTAGTACTTACATACATAAATACATAGGTAACTATTAATACGTAAATAATAATAATAATATGTTAGTTATAATCCCAATACCTATTGTTGAAATATTCTAATTGAATAACAATAAAGAATTTCTGAAAAACAACAATTTTTATGTTTAAAAGTCGTCTCGTAATTCATGCTGGATTATTTTAATCTATAAATTTTAAATTATTACAGATGTGCGTATCATTCATTCAGCGACGATCCAAACTTACGAAAGTATAAGGAACTAACTTAAATCATAAAGATATAACGACAAAAAATACGGCATCCCAATGGAATCAAATGGTTATATTATTATATACTAGGTTAACATCAGTAATTTCAAAGTAAGTTAATGTATTTAAAAAATAGACTAATAGGAAACTAAGACCGTGAAATGATACCATAGAAGTCGACTCACTCAATCCATGGACAGAAAAACTGAACAATTACAATTACTCAACAGGACAATAAAGTAAAATCATCCAAAAATTTTACCTATGTACTACTGGTATGATACGTACAAACAGTACTAACTGACAATAATTACGGTTATACTCATATACCAGAGGAGTAATGAGTAAGTTGTATAAGATTATTATGACCATTATAATCAATCATATCTGATTTATCCATACATTCAGCCAGTTAATTAAATTTAAATATAGCTGTAAAACATCGGCGAAGGGAAATTTAGTTTAAAAGAACGTAACTCCGAGTAACTCTTTTCTTGGCAATATCATGATCTGCTCAATTTGAAGTCAACTAAGACATCTACTTATGCAGAGGTTTCCCGACTGCCCATTCCATTTGGTTGGTTTGAAGCCTCTGTCTGCAATAGAGATTTATATGCAATATAGTTGGTGATGGGAAAGGAGTAGAAAATCAAAATGTTTGCAGCTACCCGTAGATCAATGCATTGTAGTAGACTATTATTTGGAATAGTATATGATGTAGCTAGTTGGAAAGAGGAGATTTCTGGGTAGACATATACATAAGTAGTAGAGGGACGACGTAGTGAAGAGAGAGAGAAAGAGAGTGGTGGTTTAGTTACGTTTGGTTTTGGTTGGGCCGACTGGGTTGTTGGTGTGTCATGTCAAGTGAAGTCTAGTCTTCAACGACAGCAGCCGGCATCTCATCTTCTGTCTTGTCATGTGTGTCACTCCTCTTGTGACTTTGCCTTTGTTACATGGCATTGCTTTCCTTCGTGTACAGCCTAGCAAAGCAAGTATCGGAGACACTCGACTCAACTCTTTATTTGGCATGGTCGAGAATCCCATTTGAAACGAGCTCATTTGCATCCAAGAGAATTTCGCTTTATTGAATCCCGTCCTATGGAGAGAACATTCTGCATACGTACGTAAATATTACGGAGAGAGCAGAGCAAGCAAACTATCCTCTACTACTACACCATACGTCTCCCTTCACATATTTTATCCCTTGATTTGGATTCTACTTCTATGTATATGTTTACCAGTATATCATGAAAGAAAGAATGAAAAAATCTGCACAGCAGTAATTAGACCATGTATATGTAAAAGTAGGTAGATATTGAACCATAGTTTCTATCCCAAGGGTTTTCGGGCAATCTTTGACCTTCACTATAGATATTAGTGTATAATATGTATTTTAAATTGTTTCACTGCGGATGCTGTTGCTGTTGCTTGAATATCTTGTGTGGCATGTTTTACTCTTTTCAGAATACGAGCAAATTGAATAGATGCTAATGCAGGAGAATTTATATGATAAAAGTATATTATATGCTAAGTAGTTTATTCTATATATGCTATAATATACTATTGTAGCTATACTATGTGAATCTGTGTGATGCGGCGTGCTGTATGTAGCTGTAGTGAAGTGAGGAGTGAGAGTGAGTAGCAGTGAGGGTAGTATATGTATGTAGTGTAGTTTAGTGAGTTGGACTCAAGTGCAGATTCTCTCATTGTCAGTATAATATAAAAAGTACTTGAATTCAATACGTGTGCCTTCAGCTTCGGATCAAAATCAAGACTAAAAAGAGCCCGTCAACGCACACACTTGAGTTGCTCCTCGAAGAGACTCACGTACTCGTGCTTCACTCCAAATCCTTCCACTCTCCATAATAATTTCGTCTTTTCCTTTGACGCGACTCCTTGGTTGCCTCATACACAGTAAGTAAAGTACGTAGGTTAGCAGAAGAGTCTATTCTCCATGAATCTCCATGTTGTATGCAAGTATTTAGAATGGCTTCCTATGCACTAACTCACTCTCACTACTCACTCACTCACTTACATTACATTCCCTACATCCTCCTCCTCCTCCTCCTCCTCCTCTATTACTCCATATAGGTAATGTAGTAAATTTATTTTCCTATTTTACTTTCTTCTCAGTCTGAGCGTAGAAAATGTATTCATTCATGTATAGAGTACATAGGTATGAGACTCTTTTCTAGGTGCACTACGAGTAGGAGTAGCTTTACTTTTTCCAAACAGCACGACATACACACACTCAAGTTAAGTATAAGAAGAAGAGAGGAGACGAGGAGGGCCTGAGATTCGGATTGCTTCCAGTTTAAGTTCGACTTTATGCAAAATCCCTTATTATTAGTAGTATGCTTTTATACTTGTATTTGTTGGAAGCACAGAGTTGGAGTGAGCTGAATTGAACTGACAATGCAATGAGAAGAGAGAGAGAGACTAGAGAGAGAAAGAGAGTGGAATAAAACAGAAAAGAAAGAAAGAGAAGGAAAAAGTGTATAAATTGATTCGACTTGAGTTGTCGTGTGCTCAATACTAGCATTTCGGGCTCCTTCTCTTTGACTATGATGTGATGTGACATTTGCCCATAGTAGAGTAGCTACACTCTCTCTCACTCAACTCACTTACATCACATCACATCCTTACATTACCTATATTTCCTTTGTATACTCCAAGCAGAGCGAGAAAGATTACATTAGTTTTATACTCTCTCTCTCTCTCTCTCTCTACCTAGAAGAAGAAGTCTTACAGTAGTAAAAGCTTTGATTCTGTCAAACGTTGGTTTCCGTAGCTCTTGATTGTGTTCTTTTCTTATGGCCTATGTCACATACTTTTATAACTAAGTTCATAGAAAGTCCTTCAGGAGAGAAAAAGCATTATAGACATAGGAGGAGAGGAGGCAGGCAGGGCAGGGGTACATACATAACGTGTTATGTTAACTTAGACCGGCAAAAGTAGATATATTTCGATTCTAGTAATCTAATGTAATGTGATGCGAAACCCAGTCGAAGAAACTGTTAGTAGACTTCCAGTCACAGTCAATAACCATTCAGAGTGAAGCTGAGTGTGCTGGCTGATGCACACTGACTTCACTACTCTATGAATCTACTCTCACTCTGACTCGCTCTCTCTCTCTCTCTCTCTCTCCATCTCTCTCTCTCTCATTCTTTCTTATATTTTTTTGCTGGAGTGATTTCGTTTGTCGATTGTCATCGTGATTGAGCCTCTTGAGTTCTATTTAGAAGGAGAGCCAGACAAAACCATTCCTAAGCTACTCTTAGCCAACAAGAATCTCTAGCCTATACCTAACCATCCTACATACACGTAATTTAACTATTCATATTCTATAGTTAACTTCCCTTATCCTCCAACCTTTCTTTCTTCTTTTTCTATAATTATTTCCCAAGTCATCCTCCAAGAATTTTAACATCACAAAAACAGATTATTTTATTATTGACTGCAATATCGTCATAAAATCACTATCTTTCATTTATTTTTACGAAATCAGATTTTCACAGTTTTTTAATTCATCGACATGGTGAACTTGAAGACTGTTTATGTATTTTACCAATTTTAAATTTATCATGTTAAATTGATGTAGATCTCTCAATCGCATCGTCAATATTTGTAACAATTCGATACAATTGCAGTACCCATTGTACTCATTTATGATAGCAAGGCTAGCGTCATAATGTATTTATATATTGCTGAGTAGTTTGAAATTATTAGTTGTCGCCAGTGGAAAGTAGCCGGGGTTTTAATTCTTTCGGTTGTGTATTTTACTGATTTGAAAGTTGTTCCTGTCACTCCTAATCATGCATAATGAAGAGCGTCGACTTTTGCACTAGAATCCAGTCTATGACAGTGCAAAATATTATTAAGTAAACTAATAGGGGAGAGTAAAGTATGAAGAGAGCACATGCATATGTAATGTGACCCTGTACTACTATAATTTGTCTAGCTCTCTACCATCATGCAGTTTCGTTTGCTCAGCAATTATTGGCTCCTATTGATTCTGTGTTTGTTTTCTACGTGTATAATAGTGTGTATGGGGTTTACCTTAGTTTGATTACATAACCATTTCTACCTGGAGCTGCTAGAGAAATAAATATTATAAGGCAAGGCACTGTAAATAGTTTAAAATGTAAGTATCCTTTCTTTCCTTCATGGTATGGCTCTTTGTTTCGTAGATATAGCTATGGCTTTATGTCAGGCAACGTAAGTTACGTTATTCCATTCAAGTTTAATAACTACCGCTACGGTTTAGTTGGTTGTGTTCTATGCATCCTTGGAATATACTACGTGTATCTTATCAGAAGAAAACCAGGGCCAACTGTGTGTAAACTATAGTGAACTAGATTCTCGTAGATATTTACTAGGGATTCGAGGAAAAGAGAGATAGGTAGAATAAGAAGGTTCGTTTATTTGAATAGGACAGGAGATAGAGAGAAGGCTGAGACAATGCTTTAGATTTAGCGAGCATAGAATATTTAGTATTCTGTACAAGTGTAACATTTCCTTAGCAGTGCATATGGGTACAGGGAGAGTGTACGTATTAAATGCACGTACGTAGACAATAGTTAGTATAAATGTAACTATGGGCAGGTATTTGTTGTAAAAGGAAAGGATGGCTACATTTATTGTTAGTAGAGTTTTATATTGGACACTCAAAGGTTAGGCTGAGCACATAGAGAGACAAAAGCTCCAAACATTCACTCACTATACAATAACTAAGGTATTAACAATTTAAATGTAAGAGTGGAAAAGTTTGTTTATGGAACGACTGATTTGTGTAGAGCGGACAAGCGATTATGGCACTATTATTTCCCTATTTCTTTTCCCCATTTCTGCTCTGCAGTTAAGTATTTGCACTTGGCTTCTTCTTTGCCTCTGTATATAACGTCTTTTAGTGCACAGAGTCCTTAGTACTAGCTTAGATATGTAAATACATAAATACTATACAGAGAGTGGTGAATATTAGATATTGTTATATACAGGGAGAGTTTAGTAATAGTAAGCGTAATATTCTCTCAGCTACTACTTATATGGTTAAAAGAGAACTTGTTCTGCATAAAGTTAAGTTAAATAAAGTGTATAGTCTCCTGATGCTATGTGTATAATATAAATGTGGGCCTAATAGTCATGTCTTAAATATTGTGCGGACGGAAAGCTGGAAGTATCTTATTATTATAGAGATATAAAGGGAAAGTGAAGCTTCTCTGTTCTTTTGGTTGGTTGCTTTGCCTTGGTGTTAAAGTTTTATGAAGAAAGTTTCGGCTCCTTTCCTGGGGTACTTACACATAGTGCAACTCATATCATATTATACAAAATAGGTAGTTTGGTTAGAGAGCTAAGCCCTTTCTCTGATCATCGTCAGCATAGTAATGAAATATGAATAAAAGTATTTTTGAGGCTGGGTTATGTTATGTTATGCATGCTGTTGCTCTATTCTCTTCTCTTCTTTTGTCTACTTATTGTTAGCTGGAGAAAATGGAGGGAGAGATGTTCTCTCATTTGTTCCTCCTTCGATTCTCATCTGCCTGTGACTCATTCTACACTGAATATGCATACATCCTATATACCTACAATACTGACACTGTATATTATAATAATATTATAGTCTCTACATATATCTGTGACTTTAAGAAAGGAGAATGACTATCTCCTTGCGTCATGCTCTACTTTATTCCAGCATCTCTACGTATTCTCTGACTAGAGAAGAGATAATGTATAAGGAAGCTTTGAGAGGTTGAGGAAAGAGTAGAGAGATCAGATATGAAATAGTGTGATGGGTTGTGGAGTGTCTTTATAAAAGTCTTTGGGAAAAGTTTCGTGCTAATGCTCAAGTAGATTGTTCGAGTGACTATATTGTAGGATTGTGAGCTAAGACAGGTACATAGCCAGTTTTCTCTGTCCTCCTAGAAACTTAATAACTATGTACAGATACTATAGAGTGATGTAGTTAAAACAAGATTCTAAACAAAGGGTTCTTGGTTGCGTGTCTTGATGAAGTAATAGTAAGTAGTAAGTAGTAGTAGGGAAATTGTGCAGCATAAGTCTAGTGGAGATGGAGATAGAAAGAGAGAGAGAGAGAGAGAGAGAAGAAGAAGATTGTGCTCAAGTACATAAGATTCTTTTGGAAGAAGAGCCTTGAGAGAAAGTCAGGGAGCTTAAGATACGAGCGTTTCAACTGAAAAGGAAGGAAATTTTAGGGGACTCTCCCCAGCCAAAGGAAACCTTCCTCATGTCATGTCCTTTTACAAGAAAATAGCTTTTGGTTTGCTGTAGTTTAGTTTGGTTTGACTCATCTTGTCTTGTCTTTTCTGAGAAAGTCCTCTTTTCCTCTTAGTCCTCATCCTCATCGTCATTTTCAAGTGTTTGTATGAGAAATGGGGAAAGCTAAGAGAACCTGACCATGTCTGTCTTCTCTTCTCTTCCTTTTATATCAAGTACCTTCTCCTACATCCACTCGCACTAAAATAAAGTATTAGCCAGTGAAATGCAAGAAGAGTTTTCACGTAAAAAGAGATGGATAAAGATGAGTTGCTTTCCTTGCCTTGCTACATCTACCCATGCACCTACTACCAGAGAGCCACACCACCACCACCAGAGTCTCTCTCTCTCTCTCTCTTCCCATATATAACTCACAAATATCTACATGCATAGAAATTGTAGTCTTATTAGAACATAATATTTCCCTAGTAGCTATATATGCTCTCCTCTACTATAAAATCTAATGTACAGAGTGAGGGAAGACGAGGGGAACGTGAATATGAATGTAAAAGAGCCAAGGCAGCTCATTGTTCACAGACTATGAGATATGCTTATTTCTCCGCTTTCCACCATTCCACTAACGTAAACGTAGCTTGACTAGTAGCTAGGGAAGGATCTTCTTTATTTCCAGCATTTGCCTCCAAGATCTACTCTTAACTCCAACTCTCCACTCTTTCTCCCTTCACATCTTCTTCGTCTTCTTCGTCTTCCTACTCTCTCTCTCTCTCTATGCATCTTTCCTCTTTCATTCAATATTACTTGAGCTGACTTGACTGACTGAGCTCAGCTTAGCACAGATGACGTGGCTCAGTTCAGTTCACTCACTCCCTTTTCACTATCTCCGCGACCCGATACTATTTCTAACTTATTCTACGCCGCCACCACATACGTCCTAATAGTAATCTAAGTTTTACTCCCAACCATTTTCTCCATACATCACGTCTCTATACTTTCGGATGGAAACCAACGAGCAAACTACGATATCCTTTCCTTCTTCTCGACAATATATCAACCGTATATATTCACATCACACCATCTTCTCGCCTATTTATATATGCCCGTCAATGTAATTTCAAAATTATTTTCAAACTCGTATTAACAATGTTTAGGTCTCCTATCTACGGATTTCTTTAATGAAGAAAATATCTCCATCTACTTTCATTCAAGTTAAAGCTAACTCAAGTACCAACTACCAACTAAAAATGTTAAGTTGTAAATGTTTAAATTTTAATTTAATAATACCTTCTAAGTTATTGAAACACTTTAATCGAATTGAATAAACAAAGTAGAAATAATCTACTAGCTTGTCATTAAAAAACAATACTTTCTTTTTGAAAATTGATATGTGGTGGATGTGTTTACCTGTATTAATGGTGGTATTGTATGATACCTATTTGTCTAGAAATATTTACACTTGTATACATTTCAACTCAGGTATTGTACTGTACTACAGGACAGGATATGATAAATAAAAGTTAGGATTCGTTTAGATAGCCTTATAAAAAGGATCGAATTGCTTGTTGAGCTTGAACAAGGAATGAAATAAATTCCCCAAGTACTTCGAGTTACCTTCTTTCATCTGGTTTAGGCGCATTCCTCCAGCTCTCTTGAGGAATTTCAGAGTGGAATCTCTGGCTTGACTTTTTCTTTTGGAGAATTCTTTGAGAGAGGCAACCGGAGAACTTACGATTAGAATCGTGTCAGTTGGGTCGGGATGGGAAACTCTGGTTCGTAAAAGTAGACGTCGAGATTTTGTCTCTGTCATTCATTTCTTTTTATTTCCAGACCGGAAGGAACAACGTCAGTTGCTATAAAAAGGACAGAAAACTTTCTCATTTATACTCGATTTTTTCTTACAGCTCCTTTATTTACTATCTAAAATAGAGAAAAGGACATAGGTAATTTGATGCCAATATTACTATCGCTTCCATACCGTAATATATAATAATTGTAAACATCAGTGTAGATGTTCTTGGTGCAATATAAATTGTGATAAGTAAATGTGGCAATTTGAAAAAAAGATCACACCTGATCAGTTTTCTGTGAAGTATCAAATATTCTGTGGCATTATATTCATAAAACGGTATTTAGTTCAGATATTATTCTGGAGCAGTAGGGACAGAAATTGCAATATTGTTCGAAAATTCGGGTGTAACCAAGAACTCTGTGAAAAGTTATAGTGAAATGGATAGAATGAGAGGTGTACATATAGAAAGGGAAGATGGTCGTAATAATATTGAGAGCAATAGAAATAGTCCATAAATATCTAATCATGATCATTAGGGAGAGGAGAACATGGTTGGGTGCAGTAATGGGTGTTTATCAAATTAATAAATTAGGGCTCTGTTGTGCAGTAAACATTTAATCTTTCCAATTAGAAAGGAAGTGCGGAATATATGGGATGAGGTAATATGCGCCTGTATAATTTTACTTTATGTTGGTAGAAATTCGATAGATTGTTTTCCATCGGTTTAATGTTACACTAATAGTGGTAAAGGGTGGCTGGCTGAGTTGGCCTACATTTCGCTATTCGATCGAGTCAACTGCACTGAATTTACATTACATTAGTCTAGTGCAAAGTGTTACGTTAAATTACGTTGGAGGACGGATTTCTACAAGAGCGTGTACTTACGTTAGATTACTGCCGTAAAGAATGATAATTGCTGTGATAATAATATGGGCAAAGTGCCTAGGCAGCAATATGCTGCACATACTCTTCTATTGACTCTGCTTTCTCTTCCTTTGGCTTGAAATTCTCTGTGTATAATGTTGATACTATTTAGTCGTTAGTTATAGTCCATGCTCAAAGTTCAGTCAAGTCAGCTTCCCGTATTAACGTTGTTGTACACTCACGATCCAATATGAATGCCTATTAATTAAATCCATAGAAAATTATCTGCAATTTCTATGGCGTCTTTAGCATAGTCCCTATGTTTTACATTTAACTGTATAGGTTTCGTGATAGGGGGCTGCTTTCGATAGCCCTTTTAGTAATTTCCACATCACTCCGACCGACTGGATCTCCAACTCTGAGGTTTCTCTCCTCTCTCATACATACCTTATTTTACCAAAGAGGTTGTTTTAATTTTAATATCCTTGTTTTCTATTTGCATCCTGAAAACATCCTGCACACGATACAGAAAACTAGTTTTCCTAACTGTCTGACATTAAGAATATGCACGAGGAGGTGTAAAAATTAAAAACCGGATTTCTGTGTCATGCATTCTTTTTACACATCCAGTTGTTGTCCAAACGGAGTTTCATACAAAAACTCAGTGCGGTCATTCTAGTTCCGCTTTAAACGGCAGTCCTATAATTAATAAAAATTATCAGGACCAGAAAATTTGAAGTTTTTACTGTCTTTTTTTAAGGAAAAGACTGGGAGCATTG
>JABASI010002428.1:0-19782 GCA_019776505.1 Tomocerus nigrus
GGCGAAAGATAATGCATTATCACAATTATATTGCAAACATAGATTGCAAATAGATCTCTTATCTCTCCAAGTATACATGTCGTAGTCAGAGAAAGACACGTTCTAAGCGAGGATAAATAATATCTACGCCGTCAAATTTCGTACAACAGTTAAAATTTTATAGCTACGTAACTAGCTAAGGGAAATAATAAAAGAAACTAAAAAAAAATCGTAGGAGTAAAGAAAATAACGTGGCTTATGGAGAAGGAAACAAGGAAAAATCCAAAATTAAACGATTCCTGTTACTTTTTGGTGTTAAAATCGTTACATTAATGCCAAAATCCTACAATAATTGTGACAACTCCACTGATTAACCAATTGAGTAAAAAAACTGGTTTGAGCACCAACTTTTCTCGCTTTGCCCTTATTTTGTATTTCCAACAATTCCACCTAAAAATTGATATTATAATTCCTATACCTACATTATTTTATTTGTTCTGGCAGGACAAGCTCTCATCTCCCGGCAGATTAGTCCCACTAGTCCAGGACGGATATTACATCGTCGCTGTAGATCCCACTCTGACTACGACATTAGTACATCGATAATGATATTAATACGAGCAGACTACGAAGCATACAGACCTTAATAATAATACATTGCGCATCCATGCATTGACTAGGCGCGTTCTCATTTATGGCAGAGTACCTATTGTCTGTAGTTGCACTATAAAAGTGGTGACTATTAGTGTCCATTAATTTTCCTTTGTAAACGAAATTATATCGTAGCTTTATTTCAAAAGCTTCTAGAAAGGCTTATCATTAAGATGTTGGGGAAATAGACGAATTTGTGGCGAAAATCGTTTTTATCAACCTTTACTACTTTACTGCACCTGGAAAGTGTTCATTGATTTGCATATTTAATATACATGGAGCAGTATGACATGATCAAAGAATCCATTTTAGGGAGTGGGAGTAAAGAGAAACTACCTACAGTAAGGCTGAATATGTTCATTGATTTGCATATTTAATATACATGGAGCAGTATGACATGATCAAAGAATCCATTTTAGGGAGTGGGAGTAAAGAGAAACTACCTACAGTAAGGTTGAATGTAATCCGCGTAACTGGTAGAGAATACGTAATATTGTAAATTTAAATTGAGAAAGCATCTGTCAGTGATATCTAAATATTACACGATTAAATAAGCAGACAAGACAAGGTATGGCACAAAGCAAAGGAAAGCACTTCATAACTTCATAACTTCATAACTATTTGAATTAAATGAAGTGGTATAATATATTTACGCAATACGCATAATCCTGTGTATCAAAATTCAAGAAAGTCCCGGCAGCCAAGTAGGTTATATGCCATGACACAGTGCAGTGTCATTGTCACGGCCACTATAGTGTGTCACTAATTCATTCTAAATGTAACTGTCGCATCACACTGTATGACAACGTCTCAAAACAGTATAATGCAAAACGGGCAATATAAATGTGTACAATTCACACAGTAATGCCCTCCCCCTGGCCACAGAAGTTCAATGATATTGAGAAATGGAATGGCGGTGTTAATAAATTTTATGGTCACATCCATAAGCAGGTGTGTCCAATTGCTTCCAATTTTGAATTAATATAAAGACACATACCACACCTATGCACATGTATAAACCATATATATTAATTCAGAATACAATAACTCCAATAAATCCAATAAGTTTTAAAGAAATCTCAATGAGTTTTTTCTTACACTCAAAGTGGGACCTGGAACAGCTTACGGATAAGTATACCTTCCCACTCAATGTTATACGTCATCAACACAACCACATTTAATAGACAGAAATGACATCACTATACTATACTATTGCTTCATTTCAACTGGAAAATTGAGTTGCATAGCCTGCTGCTTTACATGGCTTCCTTTAGTTACGTATAAACTCGGTGCATTCTATGATTGTGTTTAATTATCAACGCAGCCTTAATTTCACCTTTACTAGCTCTCTTATACAAACACCAAAGTTTAGGACAAACAATGAATTTGCTGCTTATGCAGTGCCATTTTACTTTTGTGTACTAACCTTAGCTGAATTTCAATTATAGAATCACATTAACATTTATAATGCAAAGTACTATTGCAATTCAATTTTCTGCCATGTACCTACTAAGACCATGTAAGATAAACATCAATAATTGTCATAGAAGTTTCGTTTTTCTTATGATAGCTCTGTTTAGCCCTTTCACATACATTTTACCACGGTTTTCGCCTCAATATCACAAGTTAGAATGTGATTGTGTTGAAAGCTTGTGATATATATATACATTAGTATTATATTTAGTATATAATAAACATTGGAGAGAGGTGAAAGTTGTATGTCAACTGATGTTTGTCTCTTACAGTAGAAGTAGCAATGTCTCTACCCTCTCGTTCCTTTTCATTATCCGTGAAGTATTTCTATAGTTTGTCGACTGTAAATATGTCAACAGGATTATTGCTCTGTTGTTTTGCTATTATTATTATTTGTTGTTGTGCGGTGTGTAATATAAGTGCGGCAGTATTAATAACGGTGGTGGTGGTGGGTAAGGAAGGGCATTTGTATTAATATCCTTTTGTTGAAATTTAATTCATTTATCCAGGTGTCATAGAGTTCTATTGCTCTATAATAACATTTCAGGGAATTAAGACACAAAGGGTTTATTGAATAATAGTGTAAATACCTGGAGAAAGTAATTTAATGAATGTGTGTTGGGAGAAAGTTGAATTGAATGTGTACAAGGTCCTTTGTCTATAGGAGGAAGAATAAATATGATTTTATGCCTTGTCCAAGCGGATTTAAGACAGAGAGTGGTAGTAGCTACAGCTAACTATAGTTATACATTGGTTCTTGAGCTGTGACTGAATGTAAGGTCTTCAGCTCTGTTTTCCGTCGTACGCTTCTCTATCATCGTTAAATGCGCTGGCGCTTGCTACATTACGTTATGTAGTGTTGTCTCTGTTCATTCTAGTTACTTTACTCCGACTGTATATTTGTTTCCTAAGCCACTCCATGTATTTCTGCAGGATTTTAGTCTGTGTCTCTTTCTCTGTGTGCAGCTAGTAGCTACAGCCTTGCTTGCTTGCTTATCGCCAGCTTCCATGCTCCACAGAGAAGCCAAAGTCAAGAGAAGTAGAATTTCATGAGCCACCAAAAGTGAGTCTCGCTAAACGCTCTTTTTCTCTCGCCGGACGACGTTAGCGAGCAAAGGGACGGTGAGGTGAGCTTAGCCAAGTTCTGCGGACGAGAACCTACGAAAATAAAGTTATGCTCCATACAAACATAAAACTCTAACTACCACAGGAATCAGCTTTCAGCTCTTGAACAGTGAACGTCGACAAGACAAGAAGAAAATTATTCTCTACTTACCATACCTACTACCAGTAGAGTAGTGCTAGAAGAGACTAAAGACATTTGTCTTTTTTGCTTATGCAACGAAAATCTTCTCAGCTTCTTACTTTTATCCTGTCAGCCTAGACAAGTCTTAGTTTCAACTACCATTCCTCTGCTGTGTGAGCAGAGAAGGCACAAACGATACGACACGATCTTCTTTAGTTAGTCTGCAAACATCAAAGGACAAAGTTTTCTTGCATAAAAATATAGAAAATAACTTGATCTTCCCCTGCCACAAGCAGAAAACTACTTTTCAAGCACACATTCTTTACTTCGAAAAATAATTACCATTTTCAATCAAAATACATAGCTTCGTTTTTGTGACAGTTACTCCTACTTACTTTTCCTTTATTAACATTTGCAAGTTTTCCAATTAGAAAATTGCTCCTATATTACTCCTGTCGAACTCTGAATAATTGATGTAGTAGTGTGATCAAAATAAACTTTTATCTACGATTTTCTCTGTGTTTTCCTCCCCAGATTTACATCAACGGTCAAGAGTCAAGAAAGATAATGTAATTGCTCTCTACTGTCTACCCTGCAATTAAAGGTAATTCTTTCCCTATTATCTTAGCAAGTACTTTAACTGGAATGTCGTGATTTTCCTATGCTTGATTAGACTAAAACATATATTTTTAACACCCATATATTTTTCATTAGTCAATCGCGTGACTACTTCCATTAAACTGAAATTGTGCTATTTATACCAATCTATAATTAATACTACAGTTACTCAGAATTTAGTGCAGTGTTTTTAGCTTTTAGTAGCTGTTTCAGATCCTGAATAGAGTAATTTTAATAAGGTAGACGAAATAGCTATGGATCTTAACTTGTCAAGCTGTCACACTTCCGTTTGATTTTACCAATTTACATTCGGTAATTGAGCCAGAAAGAGCTGAGTGACATATCAGTAGTTTCAAGATCACGAAAATTAAAATTTAAACGAATCTTGGGAGGAAGGAAGGAGAAACTAGAAACCATATGTTTGAAAAATACACAAAGGACAGAGGACCACCATAGAAATTGGCTTAAGTTACGGAATATACGCATAACTTTGTTCTGTTTATATGGTTTGGAAAGTCAAGGGATAAAATTCGCAGAATTCCTCTATATAGAATATCTTTGCGCGTAGAATTACATGCATATTACATGAAGAAAAACAATTTTCCTGTTAACATAAAACTATTTCTTATTCATAGTTTGGAATGCGAATGGATGTTTTCTTTTTTCCAGTTTACTTCTGTCGCCTACTTTCTTTTAGTGTTTACTGATATACTTTAATAGTTATATAGTCTCAATCTGAATGGTAAATACGTGTGTGTCTGATCTACTAAGACTGATAACAAAAAAGTATGCATTGATGTTGTAATATTAGGGATTGTATTTGAGTTGACGTCCAAATTTTCTCCATATATCAACAATGGGATATATGGTAGAACGAACAGCTTAGAATTCCCTTTGCAACGTGTGTATAGATGACTGATTCTTTTTCGAAGAAACTTTTGTGCGTATCGAAAAAATTTGATACCAAGGAATTTCATTTGTAAAATGGCAATGCATCCGTCTTCCGACTTTTCCCCCGTCACAGATGGATAATAAAATTATTCTGTACGAGTGTTACTACATTGTAAATCTGGATGTATGGGAGGCAGACAGTAACTTTCTAGCAATCAGATGGTTATGTTCAAGAAGGAGTACTAACTAAAGACAGCATGGCAGAATACCATAACTTTTAGCAAAAACTTTTCCCTTCTCAACATACTCAACAATATGAGCCTTGTAATTGAAGTAGCAGCTCCATGGAAAGACAAATTGTGTCCCTAATATATAGAGAGCAGGAAGTTTGTATTTTAAACTTGTTTTTGATTTTGACTCTCTAATATTAGCTCCTACTTTATTTATACATATACATTCGCCGAATATTCCTAGAACTATATAATTAACAAACTATCTTTGCTCAAGCTGCTTCTGCGAATTTCTACCTTGTATCTATTGTAGCCTACGATGTTATGCATTCATTGATTATGTATTCATAATACTTTCACGTTCTATGCTCTGATAATATATTAGGATCAAACATGAACATAGATGCATACACATATTAGTTTATGGGGTGCTTTCATAATTTATTGATTTTTTAGGTTATGTGCTCGGATTTTCCAATGCGGTATAATTGTTTGAACAAATCTACAGGTGTGGTTCGTTTAATAAATTACATTGGGTTGGGGCAACCTGAATGTCGACTGCATTCGGGTTGAACGCATCAGAGGATCATGTATTTCATTTGGCTAACCCGTAGAGTAGATAAATATAATGAACTGTAAAGTCAGCGTACTATAGGTAATAGGTACCACATAAATTACTATTGCAGATACGCCATGCGCCCATCGTTCTTTTTAACGATATAATTCATCATTTAATTTTGGCAAGGAAATTTTTTGCAGTAATTTATTGTTAATATATTTTATATGAGCCGAAACTATGTTCGCCTATGTCTGGATTTTCACAGCTAATAAATAATAGTCAAAATGTACATGTAAATAATGATTCTAGAATTCTCACATTTCGATTTATGTTCAGGATATGATATAAAGGCAATTCGTAGTAGAAAGTAATATAGAATTTTCTCTTCTTTGAAAGCGGAAGCCACTATAAAGCTGGAAATTAACCACCGCACCGGGGTCACTGCATTTATGTGTAGACGTTGCTTGCATCCAATTTAAATCATTCATAAGAACATCCAAGCTCAATTTTACTTTGCTCCATTTTCATTGTGGTCGAATTTCTTTGTTGAAGCCATTAGAGTCCCAAGCGTCCCTATATATATTGCAATTGAATAAACAGAATTCCCAATTATTCCTAGCCACTATAAGGTCATGTGTGTATAGATAGTGAAGAAGTCTGATTTAATATGTTCATGTGTGGGGAGCGTGTACAAATGTAATTAATTTTACTTAATTCATTGTGATTGTATTTTAAGGTTGAAGGGAATCTCTGAAATGAGAGCAAATGAGTAGAGGGATTTAATCTAAGTATGTATGACTAGTATTTTAGTCTATTAAGGTGTATTTACATTTATGTAGTACCGAAATGTAATTGTGGAGCACAGGAAACCGAAGAAGGTCATTGAAAACAGAGTCACACGCAGGATTTACGATAGTCTTTATTTATGTATGCAAACGTTTTGAGTTATTTCGCAGTTTACAAATGCAAAACACATCAGATAATCACATCCGCTTCACATCCCTCCCTAATAGTCAGCTTAAGTGAAGTAAACCACGAAATCTTAGTCATCCTCGTTTCATTATTTCAGCTTAGCAAGTTACTTAAGGGAATCTACGTGCAGTCAGTCACCAAAGAGAACTGTAATCTATTTTCCCAATTTCCGCATACGACCGAGTCGACATTTTGCATTTCATTTGCATTACTGAATAAAGACAAGGTTTACCCAAGGTACTTTTCCTCAACAAACCAGATACTTCTCGCATCAACAGGGAGTCATCAATATTTGTCTTTTACTCTTACTCTCGATTAATTCTCCGCAAGCTATACAATATAAAATATCTTATTTATAACATCATACACGTCATTGTCACATCCGTACATCCGTCCCCTGCGTCGGGATTATCAACAGTAAATAAATAACATTTTGAAAATACTTTTCAATTCGTAACAAGTTAAATGTAGCGGAGAGCGGACTCATGGATGAATCCAATCTTAGAACTTAGAAACTACATCTAATCATAGGCAATGGATATATTTATTATAAGGGATACGATAAGGATATATCGGGTTTTATTACACACTTGCTCGAATACTTTTGACGTGTATTTATAAGAGAAATCGCATTACCATTTTGCTTCTTGCCAAAGTAAACCGCAAAGAAAATGAGCCTCGCTCTTTTTAATTTCTGTCATTCGACTAATGTTCTGTAGCAGTCAACCGATTATCACTCAGCTACGTATATAAACCAAAGCTCCTTTCATTTGTGATTAGCTTTCTGTTGGCTTTGGGAAACATTTAGATATTCTCTTGCGACTAATGCCGCTAGACCCGCTTCAGCAATCAATATATTAGAATAGCCAAACCACAATGTACAAAAGTTACAAAACAATCAACTCTTTTAGATTGCCCATTTAATATGTACATGCATTCATGATTACATGCCACTACGGCAATAATAGTGCAGTTATTTATGTTATCTATAGGAAATCACTGTATTTAACACTCTCATCTAGGACTTTCCATTCTGACTAGAGTAACTGTCTAATGTTATCGGAATCCGGCAAAACCTCAAGCGTACTAACTTTCGCCAATAATTCCTCAGTGGTTTCCTATCACACTGCACTTCTGTGATTTACTTGATACTTAGTATAGCTATGCAGCTTTGAATAAAAGGATTACAGCACAAATGAACCCAAAGAATCCTTCCTGCTGCACAAATGATTACTACGCTTTAGTCACCGATCTACTAGATTTGCATGTTTCGATGACGTTTTGTGTCACCAGAATTAATTAAAGTTGAAGTTATGTGTACATATAAGTAGCACTCATAAACAACTATTTGTATCTGAAGTAAATCAACCCGGGAAGTAGGTAAGAGCTCAATCACATATGCACACATCAGTAGACACCGCATGACAACTTATATGTAGTGCTGGAGAACCAAAACTCTCAATTAATAAAATCACATTCTACAATTTGTGTACCCCATTAAGGCCGGGAATAAAATAACTGACGCCCATGAAAATGGGATCGTATTGATACAGTAGATAGCGGTGTTATTTTATTTGAAAACAAACAGAGTCATAATTCCAGTGTTGCTGATAATTTTTTTTGGATAAAAACAAGCATTGATACAGTATATTTTTAGACTCCATATGATCATTTCTCATTTTAAGAAATTAGCAATACCTAAGCCATATTATTGATTTCACGTTTGAGAATGAAAAAATGCGTTTTATTTATTCTGCCCCCTATAAATCTTTGCAAAGAAGGAAAATACTACAAATATTTGCTTACATTTCATTACTAAAATGTTTCTATATTGAGGTAGTTCGGATTCGGATTATAGGGATAAGGTATGAAATATGTTTCGAAAGGAGTAACACTAAGTAGTCAATGCATTTAGAATGGCCTACATCTTTCAGTTTTGATTTTCCGATTGAATTGCCCCATGACTTTCAATTTATTCAGCCATTTTGTTTTACTTCGTTGTTCCTGGGTGCAATTTTCTTTTCCTTGAAGGTTGGAAGGGTGAAGAGAAGTCACAGTCTCCCTTCTAGATATTTCCTACCACTACATACATACGTACTAGTGTCAACATCAAAGTGCAAACAAAGATAGAAAGTGCAGAGAATGAAATTAGATCTTTTGCTTTTTCCATTCGTTACATCTAGAGTAGCAATAGAGAGAAGTGAGTCTTCTTCTCATCTCTTCAATTAACAGGAAAAGAAAAGCAAAAGGCCACTTGAAGTAGGTTTGTCTTTTACTTTGAGTAAACGGAGATAGTGTAATATGAATGGTACATAGCTGTGGCTCGGGTCAGTTACTCAATTTATAGCTACATCATCAAGGAAGAGTTCTATAGTGAATTTTTTAAATTAAAATGGAGAAAGTAAAAGTATAAGGCTGGTGAGCAAAAGTTAGAAAATATAAAATGCAGTTTCTGAATGAAATAAAATAGGCAATGCAATTGTATAGTTTAGTAGTGAATTGAAATGGTTCCCGTTTTGTTTTGTTCATATCCTCTAGTGTCTAGCCTCTAGGAAATTGCTAATGGTGAAAGTTTTTTTAAAAAACTTCCCTGTATAATTTAGTAGAAGCAAAGTTTAGAATGAGGTCTATAGGAATCTTATTTTCTGGGTATCAATAGTCCTTTATTACTTATAGTATTTGCTTTGAATAAAAAAAAATGTATCTGGGTGTTCGACGCATAGTGCATACTTTAACTCCTAGTTCCATTCTAAACTACACTTCAAAAAGAGATGACACAATAGGGCCTTTCTGTACAAATACATGTTTGGAATGCAAATAGAATAAGTAGGTAATGTTGTTCTCCGCAGGTTAACAAAAGGTTCTTGTAAAAACTGGGTTTGCAAGAGGAATGGGAAAAATTCTTTCTGTCAAATCTATTTCACTACATGGTTCGTCGGAAATAAGATGCTTTTAAAGCATCTCTCAGCAAGACTTGACTTAAGCCTTCCAATATTAGAATAAAGAAGTTCTTCACATCTAGCTAAAGTGTGCATACTATGATTGATATGTAACACATGTCAATTCACTCATGTGAAATGCAATACACGATACCCTATGCACACTCCGTTCCGATAGGTTTAGTTTTCCATGCTCAAATTGCAAGTCTGCCAGCAATTGATTGCAGTGAATAAAAAACGCAGGAGGAGAGCACCGAAATCACCTACTAAAATTCAGTCATGTACTATTTGCTCCAAGAAACTATTACTTAGCACACCTAAAGTGTACAAAGATACATTAGTATTCCTAGTAATGCTTTGCAAGATGTGCATTCTTGTAGATTACCCGTCTTTACCCCTAAAATATGAGTTTTATTTGAAAAATATACTAATGACATGTTTGAATCCACGTTTTACTTATATGTACTACGAAATGGAATAGGAAAAACTATTTTTTTGCTCATTATATCATGAGATAACCAATAAAGATGCTTGTAGGTGTCCACTTCAAATTCCGTTATACGGATATTAAGAAAAATGCAGGAAAGCTATGCATGGCGCCCGCATTTCCATTTGCTAATATTGGAAAGAGTATAGGATCCTCTGTTAATGTTAGTCTGCGTGTTTAGATTTCGCATGTGTAAAAGGAGTACAGTAAATGTTCTGTGATGGAAGGGATGGGAGTTTATGTATGAGTACTTTCATCAGCATGCCAATGTAATGTCATGCTAGAGGAACTTAGCCTTGGTTCTCCTTTGCTTACAATTTCTCATCTGCTATTGCATTAAGCTCAGCTTCACAGTTCACTTTTCCGTAACACGAGTCTTTTATTGGAAAGTTTTACGAGCAGCTTAGCTCCGTCACAAGAACCAATGTTCCATCACATTACATGCCTGTAGCATTCCGCCCAACAAAACCAGATCTTTTCCCATATCCTACAAAATTACTGTTTACTAAATACGAATTTACGTAAAAGTGTAGATTTTCTACATAAAAGTCCACTATAGCTAATCCACTTTTATACTTCACAAAAACCTTAGACACCATGAAAATCAAAGTGAAAGAATTCAAAGAAAATCTCTAATATCATTATCATTACCCTTGTGTCTTTCTATCCTGAAAATTGTGAATTTGCATCTAATTACCAATTCAATTTAAATGGTAAATTCATGTAACCCGTAAAAGCTTCAAAATAAAAAAATAAAACATATAACTCACTTTATAAACACGTTGATCTATGTTTATAGGTAAAATAGTTTTTTTACTGAGCTCATTGTGTACTAAGGATACATTAGGACTAAAGTGTAAATAGTTAATTGCTGGAAAAGCAAATAAAAATAATAAAAGCCTGCCATGTAATTGAGTGATGCTTTTTCTGTGTAAGAGTAGATTGATTAGCCCATATTTTCAATAGTAGTAACTAGAGATCGTAAATGGTATACGTATGGAAGCATATAGAAGACATTATCTTTGCAAATGGTAGGTAAACACAATAATATGGCAATATCTATGTGTAGCATTTTGGCAGGAATGACGTAAACGAAGATACAGCAGTTATCTGTGTGTTAAAGTGTTAAAGTAGCCAAACTGGTGTACACAAAGGTACTAGTGATACAGATAGAACGAGCGCACACAAGTAAGTCCATTAGATATATTGCCATTGCACCGTATTGTCACAATTTCCTGAGTTTACTATCACGTAAAACACTCTGAGGAGATGCGCGTACCTGAATTGCTATTGCTCCACTACATTACTTCACAATGCATGACTCCAACGGAGCTGTACAATTTACAGTAGTGCTTGCTAGTCTATCTTCTGTTCGTAGTATTATGGCCGGATCTGCAAGTTAACGACGGCACATTTGGGTTTCTTTAGCCTTTTATGCCAATATATGTTACACTTGGTTAGATTTCGATTGGATTGCATCACACACAGTGGTAAAAGTAATAAGGAAACGCTCACACTAGCTAAAGAACCTCTAAACTAAACTGTAGAATTTCTCTCATGCATTTTTCCTTTCCCCATTTCTACAAAGCCATTTTTATTCCCATCCCGTACAAATTCACTCACACAATTATTGTGCACCTAAGAAAGAATAGGTGTTTGCTACATACACAGAATGCAATTGCCCCTTTCCTATATTTTTCTTTTATTTCTTCTTCAGTGATAGCTTAGTTAGCTCCTTTCGTTTACATTTTGGCCTGCAGAAAGATACTTAAACATTTAGTTGTTGTTTTTCATTTTGGAACCTAAGGGTTTTCTTAAATAGCTTCCCCTAAAAGAACGTTTCCCTCTTAACTACCCAATTACAGAGGTAGAATGGACCAATGACTGAATGGCAGGCACTGGATTTTATTTCCTACTGTTATTTTTATTGGAAGGATTTTACGGATTTACGACTCTGCTCAAATTCTAAAATAAGATGACCTTTCTTCATTGTTCTTCTTATGCTTATATTATACTTACTTACATCACACAACATAAAACCTCTATCCCTATTCCCAATATCAAATATATTATAGCTACCTAGGCCTAGGTGTAGTTTAAGCTTTTAGGCGAATTATTTATTTAAAGACAGCTTAGCCTCTGTGCCTGGTCGTTTTTCCACGCTATTAGCTTGGATTTGAGTACAGAATATATGCAAATTGGCAGAATGGATTGTTCCTCATAAAGTTGGTTCTGATGCTACGCTAGGTATGTCTCCATAGGTAATAATACAATAGATGTCTTGCTTTTATGACAAAAGAGGTAGTTTTGAGTTATGCGTTCTACTGATAAGATTAATCCTTTTGATTGATTAAATGATGAATCATCGTTCTGAATAAAAATACACAGCATTCATTTGCAAATGATGTTAACTCAATCTAACAAATTAGGGACATAAACCCTAACATTAAGCCTGACACTAAATTAAAATGCAACAGAATTTATTCAGTTGAATTAACACCTACCTTAGGTATGCATTCGTCAAAAATACTATTGCTCACAAAATTATTTAAATTATTAACTGACAATTGCTAGGTACATACAATTGCTGATTGCTAGGAAAACAATGAAGTTCTTCTGATAAAGTCCGGGAAAAGGAAAACTGTATTTATACTTTGGTTGTTTTACTTGAAACGGATAGGACAGAATTAGATCTGATCCGCTCTTGAGTCTCTGATGCGTGAAACTGAAATTAAAGTGGAATTCATTTCTTCTGGCTCACGGTGTTTCTGGATGTTTCCTATTCAACTCTGCCTTTTGCTCTTTTGCTTCCAGCACCTACCTTTATATTGAATCTATAGATTCTTTGATTTCGAGACAGACAGAGAAAATGCCTTCGGACAAGCAGCCAAAAGACAGAGCGAGAGGTCGAGAACAGAAGAAAGAATTTACTCACAGGAAATCGAATTAAATTGAATTAAAGATTAGTTGAATTTACTCTTGACTTTGTGTAGACAAGGAATGGTTAGCGAGCGACAGTGAAGGCTAGGCAGGGTACATACCTAGAAAGGATAGCAAATTCACTAATATTATAGTAGCCATAATGCATGGCTCATGTACCTACCTAACTTTGCCATTATCGTATGTCAAATGATATATCCATGACTATTATTCAATGGCAGGCTATCTGCAAAAAATACTTAGATAAGCTACCTACTTGCTTTGTACAGGAGTGGCTTGCAAATGTTTCCAGGGACATTCCCTACAGTATCTTCTTCAAAGTCAAAGTCTTGAATGAATTCTTTTACACAAATTCTGAAATATCAGGAATATTGGTGTACGTGACCCTAAATATGAACACAATAAAATATACGTGTCATTCTAACAGTAGTTACGAGTAGCGTAAATATTTTTTTAGCAATAGAATTGAAAAAATAAGTAGGTACCTAACTATTTATTAAAAATATTGTATTATTGTATTACAACTAAATTACCGACATTTTAATAACCTGTGTTAACTCACCAGTTCCCCCATAAAATATTTAAACACATTTAAATGTGTTTCGTGATGGCATTTCGGAAATCCAAGCATATCCATTGATTTATATGACTATTTAGATTCCAAGTCGGTTTGAGTGAATAATAGAATTATACATAAATGTCATTCTAATGTAGGTTCCCATACTTCATTATAGTGTAGTAAAGCTACACATCACTTGACATCACAAAATATGTGAAAGTTGTATGTGGTGTTTGGGTAAGAAAAGAGAAGTCTCATAGTACACGGTGAAAGTCACAGAGAAAGTTCCTTTGGAACGACCCTGTGGTTATTGGTTTACGGGGTCTACCAAATGCACTGTTTTCCATCCTTTCTGTGTTAATTCAGTTATCATAGCTTGCTCTGGGGAGTTAGTGGAAATACGTATGTCAGTTCGAATTAAGGCAAATTGCATTAGAGTCTGTAAGATTCAATGGACTCTCCAAGGTTTTCAGAATTGACGGATTTGCCTTAGAATCTTTGTAGCTTGGACTGTAACTAACCCTGCAGTGGGGTTCACATTTTTGTGCTTGAGTCTAATTTGAATAAAACTCCGGAGTTTCATAAATTACAGCAGATGAATAATTTCTGATTTAATCAGTCGAATGGAGTACCGTTATAATGGACGACTGAATACAATGAATATTTTATGATCTACATTTACTGATGCCAAGTCGTGCATTAAGCCTCTCTGCTGTCTCTCTAGTATAATTGTATTGAAAAGTGAGAAAGGGTTTTCTGTTAACGAAAATACAAATGAACGTTGTTAAAATTAAAGCCGAAGACACATGCATAAATAACAGTTAATGCCAACTACACGTATCCGGGATTAATTTCCATAAATTTGACTGCAGTTTCACAGTACATACGTCTCCAGCGAGTGGGATGAAACCTTGACCCATGTAGAATAAAACATATGGATGTATCAAAGGTTGATTCAGGGCGTAGAGTTGAAAAAATCTCATCATTTCCGACAATGGCAGATTTTCGTGCCAAATGCCCTCAATTCCCTCAGAAAATCGGAATCAGATAGCATACAATTTAATGTAGTAATAGTACAATGGAATAAGACATGCAAAAAATTACTTAAATCCGATCCTTTGGCTTCTGGCTATAAGAATTTGGATCAGCATTACCCCTATATATATACATACATCTCCTAATGCACTTTACCTTCCAAAACACAATGAAAATTTTAGTCTGCCGTCTATGCACAAAGATAGATCTTTGTACAGGGACTGTAGTGTAACTAACGAAAAGAAACGATTGAAAGGGAAATGTGAGAAAGTAGTTGATGGTTTTATTGCAATACAGGACCGTGCCTCTATAAGGTTATAATAATAATATAGCGTTAAAACCTTAAATTCAACATAATATGACTGGATAAATGTAGCATAGCAGTTCGATAAGCTGAAAGCTGCGTACTACTTTGTGTCTGTGTACATTCACCGATTTGCCCGGAGAAAGAGCGTGCAAGTGTGTAAAGAATGAATGTAATGTAGCACTAAGGTCTTTAGCTAAGGCAAAACAGATTCAGACTTCAGACCTCCATCCAACATTTATTTTCCATTTGAATTCCAATACTTTATTCCATGAAACATTCACAACAACTGAAATACCTACATACATTGATGATATGAACACGTAATGTAAACAGGGCCACGTACTGTGGCATTAGCTATATAGGCATACTCCAGACAGACAAACAGAGACAGCCTATAAATATAACAGTAGAGTAGCAAACATCTACAGTTGTAAATTGGCATGTCATGGTAGCTATGCATTATATAACAAAAGATCGGATATCAAAACAGCCTTTATTTGCTTACTGTTGTTTGCAAGCAATAATTCAGAAATGTACTTACGCCAGCAACATATTGAATTTTATTAACAATATAACAGACAGATGGCTAATCAAAAGCCCATTGTAATAGCTCCTATTAGTATACATTGCACATCCTTCCTTAAGAAATCCAATCACAACTAACAAACATAACTCATAAATTAGGTTAAGATGTGTGTAGGTCTTTGTGTAGCGTTTGTTATTCTGACAATAAATTAGGGTTATGGGCGTGAATTTATACTACAGATACCTACTTTGATTGAATATTAAAATTTCATCAGTAAAAAGAATACACATCGAAAGATGACATTACAGAGTATAGTAAAGATACATATCTAATAATTTCTGCTTGTGTCATGTAGTAGTAATATAATGGTCAGTATATAGTAGTGTATATCTTAACTACCTACTTCAGATTTAAATATAAATAAACTTTACGTTTTATCTATGTATACTACATAAAATTAAATTATATTTCATATTTGTAGTGTAGAAAACTTTACATGTACAAGTAGTGTTACCCCTTTCACTTTCCAAAAATAAGGGATAATTTAAAAAAATTCCGGAATTATAAGCCTGAACGACCAACCTGTGAATTTGAACAGGTCATTTGTTGACCCAAAGGAAAAGTCAAAATTCAATTGAGACCTATTTCCGCAAAATAAATTTGCTCATTAAAAAGTTATATGCAGAAAGTATACGCTTCATGAAAAGGAATTGCATTATTTCGGTGACTGCTGCGCAGAACAAGGTCCAAATTATCTAATTGATAAATGTCACCGTTGATTTTCTAATGCGTCACGCTATTCGGAGAACCCTAAACGTCTTCTGAAACAGCATGAATAAATTTCATCAAATTTGGTGCAAAACTACTATTTTTGTTCCCAAGTGTTTACTAACATTGAAACTGCTTGCTCTCACTCCATTGTTTGCATATGGCAAAATAGTCATTCTTGGCACTTGACCCTGATAAAATAATATAGTTAAACCAACGTATACTAATACACTCGTAACTTAACCAGGCAGAGATTAGTCCAGATATCAACTTTATCAATTGATTTTTGATGTCCCCATTATTGAGTTTCCAAACATGACCAGTCCTAATCTCCTGATCCATTTCGTCATTACAGGGACATATAGGGACGGAAAAAAAATCTTAATGCGTGTAATTTCCTATATCTTCCTGGAAAGTAATAGCAATTTAACATACTACACGCGTACGCTGTTTTCTGATGATGACGTATTTTTTGCTATATTTACTTACTTACATACCTACAGGATAAATTAACTAGCAGGGTCATTTAATGGGGTACAATGATCACATACGGTAAGTTTGGATTCAGTTTCGACGTAGTTACCTATGTGTCGAACAGAGAAATGCTTTTGCAATCACATCCTTTACTTTAAGTAGTTGAAGATAGCAAATAGATTTCAATAGGGCAGTATCTCTGGTTTCTATTTGAAGTGGGCCATTTTAAGCAGAGATCACATTCCCATGATTACTTCCGTAACCATTGAGAAGTGCCATTAAAGTGTCTGTAAACCACAGTATAGTAGGTATCTGATCTAGGTAGATAGATATTGTAAAACTATGTTGGTTATACAGCTCACTTCACGCAGCTCACAGAGAGAGAGAGAGAGAGCAGAGAGAGAGGTATTCTTAGGAAAAGATAGGATGGAAACCAACACTCAAAGATTGGAATGACATATTCAATATTTTATCCCTTCTTTCTTTGCCAACGAAGCAAGATCGATCTTCAGCTATTTTTTTCCTTCTCATGAATGATGGATTTGCTGGATTCTCATGGTTGCATGAATTTTCTAATGCAGTTCTTTTCCATTGACTGAATGTATCTTTCATCTACTCCCTAATCACTATATTGTATTCACTCAGCGGTAACCTAACCCGAGTTGCGTATCCTAACATAACTGCGTATGCCTCAAAGTATTGAATGAATGGTATTTGGCTAGCTATGATATTATTGGTGTACAGCATGCAAGGATAAGCCTATAAAATACTCCCTCCCTCTTCTAATATTATAATTGAGACAGTTATTACACTGCTTCCTTCGAAAATCTCTCTGTATCTTTGACAAGAATCTTGATAAGATCTTGTTATATATGTATAGCGCTTATTTATTATCACACTTACTACGCTCGGGTTAAGCAGCTCCTTTCTTCTCTCTATCTCCTCATTTGCATATTTGTTGTAGCACAATTGTTATTGCAGATGCAAACGTTGATGCTGCATTAAATCCCTTTTCTGACACGCAGTAGTTCAATGAAATGGAGACTATTATGTTATAACATCATTTGCAATATGAACAAAGTAGGCAGATAAATCCAAATTAAATCATATTACATATATCTATATTTAGTTTTTGGTGTCAATGGAACAATGTGCACTGCAAATTCATTTTACATTCTACAGTTATACAAGGAAGAGTTAAATTTAGTCTGATTATTATTCCCCAGGTTCGGTTGTTAGCATTGTTGGTTAGTTAATAAGTAAGTTTGGCTTCCTTTGAATATTGAACCCAATAATTTTAGATCAAAGGATGTGGATATTTGATATCCTTTTCATTAAGGACACCTGCCCAAAAATGTGTTTCAGGAATTCGGCAGAAATCCTTATATTTTACCTGTAATTTTCTATCATATATATGAAGATGTCTTTGATATTCCTCAATTTCCCTTCCTATACACCAATACACCACTTAATTGCTACTCCATAGATCTTTCACGGGGTTTCACAAAGTTCTGAGAATTACAGTGTCTAGATTAAAATAGGAAACGTTTCATTACTGTTTACTGTAGCTGTAGCAAGTTTCAACGATACTACATTTCCACATTCAATAACTACAGAGAACACCGAATTGCCTCGCTACACTGATTAAATTCTCGGATTCCTTTTGACAAACGAATGAATAAGAGGCGGATAAGCATCTGATAATGTTTCCTAAAATGAATAGATAGGAAGTATTCTCCAAATTATACGAAAATTACGGTAGATTGTATCCTGTAGTTAATAACACATAATAAAGTAGTTACCTTGTAATATTTTGCTGCAGTACGTGTACAAAGTGTTTCAAAGTAAAAGGAATACTATCCCACGTTTGTATTACAAGATGCAATGCTTATATTTATTACAGTGTTTGAATTGAATCAATAAGGTAGGAACGTGTCAACGTATGGGAAGGAACTCTTTTATCGCAATCGGATCGAGTCATCCATAAATCGCAAAATTACATATTTTCGCCCATATTATTTGTGCTAGGTCACCGGAGAAAGATGTGTCTCAAATGGAAAATAATGTCCTGGTTCGAAACTACATCAATTTTAATACACAAACGCTAAACGGCGACACGATCGAGATTAGAATGATGTTATTTTTAGGCCTGTCCTATCCTGTTCAGAACTGCTATTTTTTGATGCATGTAATGGTTATTTTTTAAGTAGATACCAAGTTAAAAAGTGCAATAATGTGCAATTTATGACTAGCCCTATTATGATAAATTTATGAGTGCACGTCCCATGTAGTTCGGGACCCCTCCTATGTAAATTGTAGTGTCCCATGGGACTATTCCCTTTAATACGTGTAGTGTCCCCTGGGACTATTCTCGTTACGCTAGTTAGGATGTCATCCATCAGTGCAACAGATTAAGCATAGTCAATCTCCAAACAACCACCACAGATATTGAAACTGCTACTACCGACGTCCACATCATGCCCTGATTTCTGATATCTACCTATAGAATTTTTCTCGAGCATTCTGAAAGACTCTGTAAAAATGTGTAGTCGTATAAATCATTCTGCCTTCTATGTATTGGTATTATGAAACATTTTCTGATGTTTATCCCTCACTCTATTCATTCGTCAGCATTCTTGGGAATGGTTTCAGTTAAGATTTCCTTCGAGGATTCACTGACAGGAGGACGACATGAGATTCCAGGATTCCTTCAGCGTACTATTGATTTGATTTTCCTGGTATTAAGTTGCGAAGGAAAGTAGTGGACTGGGACTGAGAGACACTTAACAACACACATTCTCTGTACAGTCAATCCTGTGCACATCTCGAATTTCAAAGGCTCCATTGCGTTGGGCTACACAGATGTGATCGTAGACGTAGATGTAATGTAAGCTCAAATGCACATTACATCTGTCTGTAAATTCGTAACACGCAAATGAAAGTCGTTGGAAGTGATACCTTTCCTCAAAGCTTTTGTGTAGCAATTTGCTATTTCTGGTTTGAATTGTGGCATAAAACTGGTTTTCTCCAGTGTGGCTGAGGTAACTTGCTATAGAATTATATCCATTACACACACGCAGTCTAGTATAGTTTGTTCGTAGACGACTTGCCTTTCATTTGTCACAGAT
>JABASI010002429.1:0-19772 GCA_019776505.1 Tomocerus nigrus
GGCAATAGCAGTAGCATCTTGTAATGATAATTCGGTCAGTATTCTTCCCAGATATTTACAATATTCTAACATCTAAATAATTTTCACTGTTAAATTGTCATTTCATTGTATTGTAATTAGCTACTTATATAAATCCATAGTTCTTGCATGGGTCAATGGCCAACATAGAATCGTAAGCGATATCTGATCACGTAAACAATCAGCTATTGTACAGTTATATACTACATACATATGTATATGTTACTTATTATGTGTTTCGTCGGTAGGTAGTTTCACTTGCAGTTAACATTTCCATACTCCATAATGTTGTTTTATTAGTGTCTATTTTCATGAGTAATAATTGAGCGATTTCCAAGAATATTTCAACGCAATTATGTAGTAAAATTTATTGCAGGCAATTCAATTGAATGATGTTGCAGGAAGAAATGATATTTTCGCATCGCTCGCGTTTTTTGTCTCGATAGCCATTTTTGGTGCTATTGTTGTAAGTGGGATTATTGAAATTGACACAGTTTTTCATTTCCAGGCGGACATTTCGTTGATCACAAAAGGACCAACAGTTCATCATAAAATAATTTTTATTTCAGTTAGAATTTTGTGAGCTATTCATTTACCCTGTAGGATGAATAGGATGATTGGATGCTAAAATATCATGAAAATGGAGATAAAATATACGTTTTTTTAGATTATTTTCCAAGTTATCTCACTAACTGCGTACAACGGAATTCTTATAGGTATACCCCTTATAATTGAAGTGGGTGTGATCGATGAATGTCGGTAGTAGCAGTTTAAATATTCATGCATATGCTCGTATGTGCTTAACCGTATCATTGTATTATCGGTATTAAGTATTGTCAATTATTCTCAAATGCCACATGGATTTCATTGTGATTGTGATGTATAAGAAAGCATGCTAGCTATGGCTATTGATTTTTGTTATGCATTAATTGAAGTTCGACCTATGATTACAGTTATTGCTGATTAGAAAGCTTATATATACCCTGGCAGTTATTTGATTCAGATTAGGTTGAGGTTGAAACTTTGAAACCGAATCTATATTTGATAGATTCTAGCCTTCTAGCACCGTATTATTTATGAATTGGCATTCGGTAAGGAATATTACGGCCACATATTGTCTATTGTACCGTATGATGGAAGATGGGAAACAGTTGGAGTAATATTAACTCTGAAAGTCAAAAATAGCAAGTTTTGAATAGAAGAAAATTAAAAAGTGTTATACCTAAAATTTTATTCTAGAACAATTATGGTGCTTGAAGGATTGAAATTAGCGACATATATCGGCTGGTTTTCAGGGACTTTGTTAATAAAAAGTCCTAAAGGAATTCCGGTACATTCCCCTGTCCGAAGTAAATTTTTTGTGTATGCAACGACTATTCACATACTTACACTTGTCGTAGGTTTCGATTTTTACATACAGCAAATGGTAAAGTTAAGGTCTGTGAATGCGAATATGGTGGAAAAGTTCTTGAATTTAAGTATAACAATTGGTGCGGCAGTTTTTGACATGTACTTCAGGGTATGCTTTTTCCTCCGTGCTAAAATAATCCCAAAATTTCTGAAATCTTTGGAAAACGACAAAAATAAATTGCCACCTTTACCCATTGAAGAAGTAAAAAGGTGGAAATTTTATAAACGACTCATTTTCTTTACTAACATTTATTTATTGTGTGGATCTATACTAACGACTTTGTGGATATCAAAAGTGATCCCGAATGCTTTGATGTATGGTTTCATCCCTACTCCATATTATTATATCATTTTCTTCATTTTTACTTCACTTCCATTGGTTTCTTCGTCATTTCTCTCATTTGCCCTTGTGATAGCTACAACATTCCACATACATTGGATTTTTGAGGATTTTTGTGTCACATTTGAAGAACAAATTAATTTGTACAATAAGGAAGTGTCCCCAGATATGCCCAATTATAATATTCCAAATGGTGATACTGGTATTAATATAATCGGAAATCCGATGACCAAGGAAAAACTACTGTCTAAATTCGAGCATGTCAAACTCCTATGTACCCAATACGATAAAATATGTGGCCCAATTTTGTTAGGACTTATGGTTCGTTCTGTTTTTGTCCTCATTCATTCTGCCAATGCTGTTCTTTTACATGATGGGGATGATCCGGAGTCGCAGGCAAAGTATACCGTTGATGTTTTCCACTTTTTAATGGAATTATCTCAACTCGTACTTTTGGAAATGGGCTACATGGTCCATAGTCGGGTAAAAACATTATTAATACAAACAAGGATATCTCATTTCAATAATTCATTAGGAAAATTATTTTCCATTTTGAAAATGTGTCATATGCAAAAATTAAGTGTAGTCAAGCTAAAAATACAAGCATTAATAAAATCCATTAGCTTCGTCTACGATGATTGTTTAATTACTGAATAATTCCCTAGATATACGAAAGAAAAGAGAAACTTGCACGGATGATCATATTGATGAATGATATCGGGGCTCGGGATCAAATGAAGGAAGTCATGCATGTAATCACCAGTTGGGATTGGGAACTCACGGGCGGTCCTCAGTTTTTCGTAATTGAGCGTTCGCTATTATCAGGAGTGAGTCAAATATAAATATTCAACTAAAATTCGTAGACACACACATAATTTACACGCAAACTAAGAGCATTTGCACTTTATGAGCACGGGATTACTGAAAATGATGAATTAGGTTAAATGGGACATAATGGCACAATCAATATCTGTCCAGTCATGTTTTATTTGATCTGATGATTCATTGTAGGTCGTTTCAAGTCTCATGACGTACGTAGTCATCCTATTTCAACTCAATGTCCCTGACGAAGACGAAATTACACTTGATAATATTAATGCTACAACTGCTTCTCCACTTTCTACTGCAGCTACAAGAAGTTCTTGAAATGAGGAAAATTTATGGATATTACCGTAAAAGCCGGTCCAATTAGCTTATTTTGTGCAAAGATTTGTAATAAAACTTAATCTATAGCTAGAAACTGTCATTTTCCATCTTATTATAACAAATAATAATAATAGGTAATATAGAATCTTCTCACTATGTCTTGTAACTTGCATGTTCGTGAACATATTATTATATTTATATAATTAGCAATTTAAAATATAGTTTGCTTAAGGTTGGTGAGACTCTGTCCTGTGGCGTGAGTTTTCCGACTCCACCAGACACCAAAACCAAATAACTCGATATGTAACGAGAAAATGAGAAAAGTTGATTGAAATCGAGTAATAAACTATCCAAAAGCTCACAAGGCTGTAAAATTTTCGAAATCTGAAGACAGAAAAACATGTCACGTCTTTTTATGTGACCTAAATAAAAAGGTGCAAAAGAGCTTTTTGTATCAAAAACATCGGAAAGCGTTTCAGATGAAAATTTTGAAAAAGTTGAGGAGCCTCGTGAGCCTCATGGATAGTTTATCAGTCGATGTCAATCAACTTTTCACATTTTAACCCATTACAGATAGAGTTATTTGGTATCTGGTGGAGTGAGAAGACATACTTAGCTGGACCAAGTCACGCCAACCTTAAACAGTGCAATTGTAGCATCGCGAAGGCTTTAATAGCTAGCCTAGACTTTCGTTCCACCAATTTAGACTGTCGCTGTGCAGAGTTTTGAATTACAATATTTGTTTAATTGAAATTGTGAATGCATATATCCATTTAATGTCTATGTTATTCTATGCTTTTAAATCAGCAGTATGTCTTGCCTTGCAGATACATTAATAGCAATCATATTAACTTAATTATATTATTTTAGTGAAATAAAAGCAAATTCGATCCTGTTTTTTAAATTTAGTAGTAATTTTTCTTTTTAACAAGATGGTCTTAGAAGGTTTCCGTGTCTCTGCTTGGGTAGGGTGGTTAAATGGAATATTATTTATTGAAAAGCCATGGGGGCGTATTAGCATATCCTCCTGGTGGAACATCCACATATATTACGCAATTTTGTTAAATATTCTAACGCACTTTGTGTGGTTTGATTTTATCCAACATTATGCCACTTATGCTGGCGAAGGTTTTCTCCGAAAAATCTTAGTACAAGGATTCACCGATTTAGTATTAGCATTTAATATCTACACAAGGATTTGTTTTATTATTAATGCAAAGAAAATCGCAAGATTTCTTCGAGAATTGGAATTGCATCAAGGATTTCAAATCAAAAGTTTGTTGAAAAAGGATCTCTGTCGTTATCAAGCTTTGCAATCAATTTTTCTCATTACACTTATCTTGGCTGCCCTTTCTTTCATTGGAATCTTACACCAAAAGGGATTTCCTCCTAAACTCTCCTGGTTTGCAGAATTAACCAGTTGTGAGTACTGCATTGTATTCTTTGCATTTGGAAGTTCTTCCGTTATTTCTTCCATCCATCTCTCTTTTTCATTCTCCATTATCACCACAAAATATATATTGAGGATTTTTGAAGATTACTGTAACTTTGTGGAGACGATCATTATTGGAACTGTGACCAAGAACCCGGATTTTAATTGGAGAATATATACAGTTGATAATGAAGGAAAACTTGGGAAAATTGACAATATTAACTTTAGGGATGAATTAGTTTTACAATTTGATAAAATTCAAGAATTATTTCAATTATATGATGAAATTGTAGGCCCATTGTTACTTGGACTCATTTTGATTGCTGTTATCTCCGTTATTCAAACAACTAACTCATTTTTCAACCACGAATATTTTAATCTTGTACATATTTTTGATGCGTTAACCTTCATACAGCATTTGGTCTTCTTAACGTTACTTCAAATGGGAAACACTGCCCATAAAATGGTAATCTACAAATTCTACAATACGAATAACCACATATTTTAAGAATTTCTAGGAAGTTCTTGATCTATTTATTGTATGTTGAATGTTGATTGTATGGAAAATATTTTAGATTTCTACAAAGAAACGGTGGCTTCAAAGAATGATCATTATGATGCCAAAAATGCAAGCTAAGAAGCAGCTATCTGAAGTTGTGGAACTAATATCTTCTTGGGACTGGAAAATGTCCGCAGGTTATCCATTTTTTAAATCTTCTCATTTAATTTAATAGCACCGGAAGTCTGGGAAATTATATATGAAATTTTCTTCTGTGCAAATAAAACAATAAAATTTTTGTAAAATTAGCTGGATTTTTCTCCGTGGACCGATCTCTTCTAGCTGGGGTATGCTATTAATTTTTTCGTTTTATATATATATAAAGTCTAATATAAAAATCTAATCCCTATGTTATGCTATTTTAGATAGTTTCTGTAATGATGACCTATGTGGTGATATTGTTTCAACTACAGTTTCAAAGCCAAGAAAAATACCATTGCAACTCGTCTCTGTTTAATACAGCAGCTGCAACAGCAATCAATGACTCCAGTGAAGAGCAGATGTACTAGTAGTAGTACAACATTAATCAAATCGAAATAAATACTGTTAGATTATCAATTTATGTCCATGTTACAAAAGCATGTATTAACATTGTTAGTATTGCCCTTTTTTTCTAAAAATGACAAAACAAAAAACAAAGCATGTCCAGTTAGAGAGGTACGGAAGGAAAATGAATAAAATTTTGCAAAACCATTATAATATAGTTGTATGCATACGATATTATTGTACCAAATAGTTTATACCTCTGTGCGTCATTTCATTTAGGGCAGGTTTGACTTAGCACGCTAATATTTGTATGACCATGATTATTCTTCACATAAAACGAAAGTTTGCGATATTATTAAAGAAACGAATGTTCAATCAATAAATATAATTAGCTAATTGGATTTATTTGTGGTATAATGTAATTGTCTCAATTATAATCAATCATTTATGTAATTTGTTCTTACATGAAATTACCTGTGCCAGTATAGCTACTTATTATAGGAAATCAGCATTTATATAAGATAGGTACTAGAGGTACTAAAGTTATTATTAGTTATGGTATGGTATTTAAAAGCAGGCCAAGGCAGTCATTACTCACCCAGTTTGAGGATGTCATTGTGACCGAAAAAAGTTGGAGATTTTAGTAAAGAAAAAACTCACTAATGGAAGGACATACACACGTCGTAAAACTTATGTTGCAATATTTTAGACTCGCTAACATAATTGGAATATTCCCTTTCAAGAATTTTACTATTCCGCTTAATGGTCAAAGCGAAAACTCAAGCAAGAGAAAGCAAGAGAAAGCCAAGTTGGAGAAAGATGAAGATCGAGAAGAAATCAGAAGTGTAGTATTAGATAAATATTCTGTTCCATTCTGGATAAATTTCACAATTGCTGGTGCGTTTTTTATATTTACAGTGGTTAGGTTATTTACGAGCATATTCTTCCATTCTCATCTCGCTGTTCTTATTCTTGGAACTTTATGCTGGACCTTATACAGTACTCTAACTATGTACATTTTAATGACTCTCTTGGCTAAAAAGGACGATTTTTGTCAATTTATTACCAACTGGGCAAAGTTTGAGGAAAGCTTCAATCAAGGTAATTTAATAACAATATTTACAAAAGCTAATTAAATGGTTCACCCAACTAACGTTGCTGAATCCTACAGTTCACAAATTCTATGGAAGGAACGGTTCATTCACAGTAGCTTAGCTAATCTATATAGCAATGTCTTATCTGTATGTATGTAGCTCTGTCCGTCTGTCCATCTGGCCCTTGACGCGATAACTTTTGAACAGATAGATTTGCATAATTCAAATTTTCTGTGTCATCTAAAGGTCAATAGGACCACTGAGTTCAAAACTGGGGTCACTCGGGAAAGTTAAAGTAGGTCATACTGAGGTCACCTCATGAAAGCATTGAGATACACCGTTTAAATTTTGTACATGTAGCTACTATACTATATGGTCGAAAAAAAGACTAACTACCATGATATATAGTAGACATGAAAATGGGGTCAACCGGGCCTTTCTAAGGTCCTGTCAAAAAAGGGACGAAATACTTCGTTAAAACTACTAGTGTTCAAAGTAACATATGTAGATATAGGATCAATAGGTCAAGGTCACAACAACGCTACTCTGTATTATATCAATTTTAAATTGTTTTATTATTTAGTAATGTATAACTGAAATGTGTAGCAGCACTTTGGTGTTTTTATATTTTATATTAAAAAAAATACCTTCTTATACAGGTTTAACGGAAGAACAGTGCATCTACGTAAAGCGATCTTCGATGCATATCAAGTTGCGATTGAACATAATATTCTGCATTGCAATGGTGTTTGGCTTCATTGAAGGATGGTTTTGTGTAATGAACATCAAGAATCTCTACCAGCTTCCGGCTTACATTTCATCCTTACTACCATATCCAGACCGCGTAGACGACAAGCTCAGGCCTTTCTATATTTTTACTATATTTTTTCACACTAGTATAGCTAGCGTAATAATGCATGTCATTGTGGTATTCGAATTTTTGCTGGGGACGTTTTCACAGTTTTTAAATTTGTCCCTCTCAACAATTTCTATGATTCCTGAAACGAAGAAAATGCTACCAACGAAAATGTTCTGGAGTTCTGAAACAGAAAAGGAAACACGAACGATATTATCATCGAAAACATCAGAAGTTACGCTAACCGATGATTTATTTCAATTTGCCCTACAGAAATATGAAAAATTGGAAGATTTACTTTCTAGATTTAACAGAATATTTTCAATGACTCTGTTTATGTATAAACTGACAATCGCTTTGCAGTCAATTGTCATGCTGTATTTGGCTTTCAGATACAGAAACACGACGAATACTAGTGCAATATGGATTTTTTATTCAACCACTATAACTTACATCGGTAAGCTATGGCTTCTTCTTCCTTCAATGGGAAATGTGCACTACAATTCGGTTAAATTCTTGCAAACGTGGAAAAATCTTATTAATAAAAGCAACAGCAATGAATTGAATTTGGATATTAATGATATAACTCGTTTAAATCATCAATTAAGTGCATGGTTTCCATTCGGCTTTCGCGTTGGAAGCTTTTACGAAGTAATTCCTACCACGATACTATCATTCTTCTCCATTATGACTACTTATGTAATTGTTGTGTTGCAAATCACTTCCAACCAGAATAGCGTAGCTAAAGATAACCTAACATGTAATTCAACAACCGGAACTATGTAATCCAATGCTGAATTGCAAGTTTAGTAAAATATTAGTAAAATAAATATCGTACATCTTTGTTTTCACAGTTGCGTGTAAAATTACATTTAATCATTGTGGGCTACGCACGTGCCTAGGTAAGTAAAGAGTTTCCACTAGGATGAATATTACATGTAAAAATACTAAATGCTACACTAACTCACTTTCGCCTTACTTAACACATTACTAAGTATTTCTGCAAGCATATAGTGTCAAATGTTAGTCTAGTTGTATAAATGGATAAGATGAGATGACTAATATACCATTTTATGACATTATGAGTACTATTATGAGTTTAGTACCTAACATTTAAGTCCCGCCTATGTACTCTAATATGCTCAATCATGCTAATAAAGTAATTTTTGAGTAACCGTGATAGTCCATAAAGTCTCTTGATAAAAGGTAGGTACTATACACGCCTTTATTACTGGATAATGTCATTTTGACATGATACTATTATGTAATTGTCACACCATATGCAAACAACACGACAACTCCTGGAATCGCGTGTATATAATTATTCAGTACAGACGGAATACACATACATACATAAACCTACAAAGACTGTGGACATAATTTATTACATATAAGTATATTTGCTCTTAAGTCTTGTACATGCTTATTAATGATATTTTATATCCGGCGAAATACGTTTATATTGCATTTCCAACATCGCATGTGCGTATTATATGGGTTCATTCTTTATTTATAAAGATACTAAAGATCTGACTTTTCCCAATTAGTCCTATAATATCATAAAAGTGGAAATCCTAATTTTGAGCAAGACATGATGTATAAATACTATGTAATAATAAAAGGGTAGTATGCTTACCATATAAGTAAGTTGTATTATACGGCTTATTTCGATATTATCGCAGTAACAAGGCAAGGTAATCCAATATTAACCTATAGAATAGATTACATTAAGTAGTCCATGAAACACCAACAGTTTTTGCATAACAGGCTTCATTCCTATTATACATTTCTGAAATGCAAGATGTCAAAATTGTTGTCGAAACCAAAAGTATCTATTGACAGTTTATATAATATAAGTACAATTTTACACAAAATACCTAATTAGCGATACAAACGTCGATAATTTAACGGAAGTATAAAATTGTGATCTTATGTTTACTTATTCAGTTGAATTCTTGAAATAATAAAAAATGGTTCTAGAAGGACTTCACTTTGCCTCATGGCTAGGGTGGTTAACTGGAATTTACTTCGTAAAGCGACCGTGGTGTACACCTGAATTTACTGGCTGGTGGCACATTTACTGTTTGTACTCTATTTGTGTTAATCTTACAATGCAGGCTCTTTGGTTTGACTTTCAATTAAAGACAAAAGACATGGTAAACTCATCATCACTGACAACACACCTTCTGGCAAAAGCTTTGATAATTGGCAATTCTATATTTGACTTTTATTTTCGGTGTGCATTCGGCTGGTTGAAGGGAAGAGTGCCCAAGTTGTTAGAAATGCTGGAGGATCCCGATTTGAAACTTACTTCTCGTTGCTTAATTTGTTGGAGGATTCAACGAGTGTACATGTGGGTGATAATTATTCCAAGAGTTTTATCACAGATTGTTTTCATCATGTGGTACAAAGAAATTTTACCCCCAGATGCAAATCTTGTAATAAGCTCTCCGTGGTATTTTATTGTGTTCTATGTGTGTGGGGCCATTCCATCAGCATCTTCTGTCATATTCGCCTACGACATTGTTCTTGTCACCACTTTTTATATCCTGAGAATTTTTGAAACTTTTTGTGAAACAATAGAGGATCATATACTAAAAATAAATGAAAATGCTATCTCCCCTTCGGGCAGTATAATTGCTCTTGCTGAAATTGGAGATGAAGAGGATATGAAGCGTCGGAGATCGCGGATCAGTAATATTTACTTGGCCAACCCACGAGAAGTTTTTCTTGAAAAGTTTGAAAAAGTTAAACAGATGTTTTCCATGTATGATTACATTGTGGGTGTTCTTTTGCTAGGACTTTTGGTGCGCACGGTTTTCATTATAATTCATTCCGTCAATTCCCTTATGCTCAATTTCCGATCGGCAAACCCACTCAAATATGCATTCGACATTCTAAATTTAATTACTGAAATTCCACAACTTTTACTACTTAGAGTTGGAGATACAGCGCATGAGAAGGTAAAAAACATTAAAAATAGTTTTTTATCGTTATTAAAAGATGCATACATATTCGCCTGAGCTAAGTTGTATAGCATAAAGAATAAAGATGCTAATATTTAAGGAAGGGTGACTCCCAATGGGCATTGTTGCGAGAACTCAAACCAATGTACTTATCAATGTACATATTAGCAAAAGCTGTCCACAGGTCACAATTTTCAACCGAACGCTGCCTAACTTTCCTCAGAAATCGGATTTTATGTTATCTAGTTTTGCTTCGGAAGGCAGTTAAGTTGCCGACGGCTTTAAAGATTTCCCTTGAAGTTTTAAGTTGTCGGCAATTGCTTTCCAACTCTTAACAATTACTTTTGGGCTCTGGGTGCCTTAGATAATATTCAATCTGATTTTTGAGGAAAGTTTGGTAGCGTTCGGTAAATTGTAACTTTTGGTCGGTTTCTGCTCTGCTATTGGCTTGCGTATTCTCACAATGCCCATTGGGAGTCATCCATAATGGGACTATGGGACTTGATGTATTTTTGTATTGTATAGATAGCAAATGCAAAGGAGCATTTGCATAAAATGGCCATTCTTTTGCCACAATCTTCAGAAAGAGATGCAGTAATGGAAATTATTACCTTTGTCACGCAATGGAAATGGAAAATGACAGCATGCAATTTTTTCACAATATCCTCAAAATTAATGGCTGGGGTAAGACAATAATTTTTAGAGCTAAATAAATGAACGTAAAGTTCAGAAGATGTAAGAAAATAATACTAATTAGTAAAATTATATTCAAAATTCATTCATTATATTGCAGATCGTAACGACAACGATGTCGTATGTTGTAATACTCTTTCAGTTACATCTTTCTGAGCTGCAACCGACGAATTCGTTTTCCAACACTAGTTTAATAGTTGAATAGAAATCATGTTTCCAATCATAACAAAATATTATTATATTACTTATTGTAAGAAGCAATCAATATTGATTAGTAATTATTAATTATTCATTTTGAAACACGCAAAAGAAAAAAGAACAATATTAAATGTGGACAGGTGGTAGGTAGCTATACATATCTTTCGGGATGACATGTCCTGAACAAATTAATACGGAATCGTTTCATCTTCAACTCAATAAAATGATTAAATATGTTTTAACCATAATCAAAGTTAAGTAAAGGTTATGCTACGTCTTTAATTTGCGTGGGCTTTTTCAGCCAGAAGACGTTCTTTTAACAACAATGTTATCCAAACAACAATAGACATGGAGAAAACAATCAAAATTGCAAGGATAATTGCGGTACTTTGGGCTGATAAAGAAATTGCAATTGATAAAACAGTCAATCTAATTAATTCTGCATACATTCCAGCCTTTCTATTTTCTAGAATAAGGCCAATATTTGTCAGAGATAGAATTACACCACCTACATACATGAACACCGTCAGTTGATTCAGCTCCTAAGTCAAAATACAGTTTACATTATATTTAATTAGATTCAACTTTCTCATGCCGATACCTAGTCCCTACGTCAATAGTGTAGCACTAAATTAGTATACGCATACTTTATAGTTTTAAAAAGAAAATAATAAAATCTAAGACATTTATATGCACTTTATGTTATGCTATTATCATTATGTACCAATATTCCTTTGATATGCACTTACCAAATGTTGTTTGAAAAGGCAGTCAAAACCATAGAGTGTAATTCCGAAATGCACAGCAGCATATATGTTTTGCCAGAGAGGAATTTTCACATCAAACTTTTTTCTTGTGGGTATCTATGATTTGTGTTGTGAAAATAAATTCGGGTAAACATTTGTTACAATATAAAATTAAGTCTCATTTCGCCCTGCTTATACGAAATAGACAATAGACTAAGTCTGACTAAGTAAGTGACTAAGACTGAGGCTGATATCACTTACTTCGGGAACTTCCATTGGATCGCCTAGTCTCGGTTTGCCTGGGTACCAACCAGGACCTTTGAAAACAGCAGATAATTTGTCTTCTAAATTTTGATATTCCTTTACGCGGCTCCATATTTTTGGAATGTAGAAAAACTGAAATTTTGACAAAGATGTAAAGTAAAAATATGAATAAGTGTCTTGTATAGGTATCTAGATTTGCATGTGTAGGCAAGCAAGGAAAAAATGATAGGTACCAGGAAATGCAGATTTCTGCAAGAGTTGCTAATTATAAATCTCAGCAATCTATCAATGCCATTTTTTCATCACCTATGCAATGACCCTGATTTCTGATCACCATATTTGTGTATGTATGTGCAATATACTACCATGTATCACAATAATTAATTGATACGGACCAGGATGTTTATATCAAAAAACCTCTACCAAAGATAAAGTTAACATCCACGTTGTACCATTTTAACTTCCTGAATTCGTCATATAATACTACGTCTCGGGGAATCTTCGTCTCCTTCGTAGTAATTTATTAAATTGCAAGTGTCATTTGGGAACACAGGGATTGCATTGCTTTTACCATAGTTTATGCTGAAGTATCACTGCAAGTAATGCCTTTTTGAAATACACTGGGCATCGGAAGTCTATGTATTAACAACTTTTTGATTCATGATTATTAACTGCCATAATTTTTATGGCACAATATATTGGAATTGTCATTACTTAATAGTGATACTGTTTCATCAATCGCTACCTATTTCTGCATTTAAACTTTGGAATTGCATGACCGACTGCATGAGCTCGTAGGGGATATCTAATCACTTCCTATGTCATATCTGTTCAGTATGTAATTTTTTTCGTTGAATTCAATTCAACACTTTTTATTATCAGTCCATCGGAGTCCCTCCTAGTAAATGAGGATATACGTACCTACTTGTACAAGTTGTACACAGTACAAACTGATATGTTTGCTATTGCTCTGTATTTGACAATCTCTAATGGACAGCTCATTAATCATCGCTAACATTATCTTGTGATTTTATAATTGAAGAAATCATTAGAATAATATTAGCAGTGTATACTACATTGGATACGACTACGACGTTCTTTCATCATAAATCGCACTAATAGACAAAATCATAGTAAATTTTGTCATACACAGAAATAATAATAGCTAAAATAAAATGCTGTTGTCACTTTTACTGCTCCTCATATTTACAATATTAGTTTTCCTGTTCGTTACTTTTGTCCTTTTATTCGTCGTTTGGAAAGCGAAAGAAAGCAAAGCAAAAGACAAAGAAGCAGATCTCGAGTCAGAGCCGGATGTGTTTGCTAACGATTACGATGAAGAGTCGGGAGTAGCGAAAGTTAGAATATACGAAAGACAACGCGCAAGAGGAAGAAGTTCAGTACCGGAAGCTTTTCCAAGTGATTCCCCAAAAGGATCTATCTGGTCATTAGCAAATGTTAACATGGATCAAATTTACAGTATATCGAAGCAAATGCATTCTTCTGAATCCAGTGCAACTGAAAACTAACGATGCGTGCTCTTGTAAACTAATCGTGAAAGTGTACTCTGTGTGTGTGAAAATGCAATTTCTTTTTTTATGTTTTTTGGAGAATACTTTAGAGAAATCTCAGACTCTTAAACGCATCTTTCACTCTGTTTAAGAAGCAAATATTTCACTAACTTGCAACCAGAAAGGATTAAAGGATTTGACATCCTCAACCAGTCCATAAACAATCTTTTCTCCTGGTTTCTCCTCTTCGAATGTTCCAAACATACGATCCCATATTATCAACACTCCCGCATAATTTTTATCCAGGCAATATCGATTGCTACCTAAAAAGGTACAGATATTTTCGATTTTATAGGACTACAGCATATGAAAGCAAAGTTTTCAATCCGAAATATTATGTTTCTTACAAACCATGATGTATTCGATGATGTCTAGGTGTATTCAGAATGTATTCAAGAGGGCCAATGGAGTCTACCAACTCGGTGTGTATCCAAAATTGATAAAGAAGATTGAATTGTTGATGAATTAAAAACATTGATGGGGGTACGAAGAAAGCCATGGGTAGATAGAAGATCCAGGCAAACCAACCTTGAAGACCAGATTGTCTTAGGGCTGTCGTAAGATTGTATTCTTCTGAACTATGATGAACTTGGTGCTGTCCCCACATGAAATTAACCTCTGTAATGGAGGAGTAATAATTATAATCTAATAAAAGTTGCTGATTTGTCTTTTTTATAAATAATTCATACTCATACCATGAGCTGCTCGATGAAGCCAATAGTATCCGAAATCAGTGACTATAGCCGCAACATACCATGTAATGGCCGAATCCCATGGTAGTTCATAAATCCTCCAGTTATTATAGATTTTTATGTAAACGTAACTTTCAAGACCTCTGACAAGTAGCCTAAAAATAAAAATTCATCATGAACAGTAAAAGAAACATGCGAAGAGGAATATCTTAACTCGTTTCAGTGTATTATTTATTTATAGAACTAGAGAATAAAATTATTTTACTGTCCGCAACCAAGAAACATTCCATGAGACAATGACACAATTCCATCATTTAGGCGAGCCTTCGGTTTGTTCTGTATCCATTGAATGATGTACTCCAAGATAATAAAAGAAATGAAATAGGGAGTTGCCTGCAATAAAGTCTCAGAGTCAGATTCTTTTACTATTGAGCAAGTGATACAAAATGACTTGCATATTATTACACAGAAACAACAAACCTTTGTGACGAAATCAGGAACATGTTCTATTTCGGGATAGGATGTCTCGGCGGGATTAATGACATAAAATAATCTTCCAATTCCTCTGAGGATATCCATAGTTAATGCTTGATATTAAGTTTTATTGACATGAGCTAATGCTATCAGCTGAAATGGATAAATAACCAAATCTTTCACAGAATACTGAATCATATGTGCAAAAAGTTCATCCAAAACTTCAAATTGATAGGGCATTAGTAGATAGAGATGTATTACAGCTTACTGTAGAGATTACTGACATTTTATTGATTTTATCTTTGACCTTCTTTATCATGTACCTACTTCATATCATATACTACTGGTCTTTGGAATGTGTAGAGAATTATTTTACATGTATTATTGTACGTAATCATCGTATTGGCATATGATTTTATATTATTATGAGTTCATCGTAATAAAATGATACATTAGGTAATTCTAAATGTAGCAGGTAATTATATCGCTTGCTAGGATTGCACAATGAGTTATTCATACAAACAATATGAAATGAAAAGTACATATACACAAAAATTGACTATCAGCAGTACAGGCAGTACACTACAAGTTTCATCACTCATCTATCATCAGATAAGACAAAATTATTTTAGTAAATCGACATAAATATACATGTATTCCTATAGGTTGGTACATTACGTTCACATAAGTGGTATATAATTGATAATCCTCTATATTCATTCATGTATATGATGTGCGTTGATGAATGCAGTGGATTTGAGAAATGCAAAACGGAGACCTTTTCTGACTTTACTTTCCAATATTAACAATTTTTCAACTCCAGCAAATAATATACCATACTAAATATAAATTAGAGGAAAGCAATGCAGATACCAATACATCATCGGTGGGGTGTAATAAAATTTACATTAATAACGTTCTATTTCCAATAATGATCGAAATAATATTATTATATTTTACCCGCAGGTTCTCTAACAATGCGGGTAAAATACGCACAATTTTTCTCTAACAGCATTTACCAAAACGTTTGTTTTTTTAACAGTACATTTCATTCATGACTTCTAATCTTGCGTGCATAATTATAACATATCACATTTAATCACATATTATATCTTTTTTGTTAGATTCAGGAAGAAATTCTTTCAATAAAAAAGTAGCTACATAATTTTATAATAATAATTTATTCAATGCAGACCTTATCTTATGAACAAGTGTACATAATTACACAGCATAGGAATAGTAAAATGTTAATTAAATACAGGTGAGTCATTTTTCAAAGATTTCAAACTTATTTACATTCACTTAGTATTCGCAGAGCTTTCATAACCTATTAGGTACAATATTGTAGAATTTCAGATTTACTGCCAGTCCAATAATAATACGACGTCTTACCAGCAGAGGATTTTACTTAATTGCCGCTGGCTGCACATTGGGAACTTTAGATTCTATCACTTATCTGTGGGAATGAATGGGGCAATTAAGTGAGATGAATTAGATTTAAAAATAGAGAAAAATTAATGTTACAAATCTTATAATGCACAATCAACTGCCATGGGAAATGGAAATAGCATTTGAATTTTAAAATCAAACGATTTTATACGCATGGAAATGAACGGGTAGATTCGGTCCATACAGCTCATATCAGTAATACGTATATGTATATTCCTTAATATTTCCACTCCTTGTTGAGAAATCCCTTGTATGTACCTGATTTCCGTTTTTTGAGCTTGGGGGCCACATATAAACGATGCCCGAGCAGTAAAATGTCTTTGGTGTCCAAGTAAGCTTGTTTGGTTTCTTCATGATTCTTAAAATTAACGTAGGCGTAGGCGCCTTCTGAATCGGTACTAAGAAAATCAATGAAAATAATTCTCTATGATTTTTTATCATGCATGAATTTCAGTCATGAATACCTACTAAAAGCATTTCGTTTGGATTCTTACGCTTTTGTAATGGTCACTTTTGCTTTAGGATATATCTTTTGCAAATCTGCTACAGTTGCTTGGTTTGACAAGTTGGAGACATGCAAACTAGAAATCCCGATTAGTAGTTCAAATTATTTAGAAAAGTTGAATAATTAAATTACAGTAAACGATTCTTAATTTAAATCAGTCAAAATAATGCCAACAACGCTAGTGGCATATACTTTTTGAAGTTGAATCTCAAACAAAGATTATTTAAATGTCTCAATTAGTCTCGATAGTGCATTGTTTTGAACTTACGTAGTTTGCGAGTAAAAGCTGTTCTGGAAAAGTTTCAAAACTTCGTCATCATTATCAAGGAAAAATTCTGGTTTAGCTAATGATAATTGTCGTTTAAAAATTTGATTAGGTACTATACTTGGATATCGCATCACTAAATCAGATTAGATGAACAAAATGTATAGTAATAGCCATATTATTATTAACAACAATTTACCCGCGGGGTCAATAACACTGTTTTTTCGCACTGTTGGATTGGGAACAACTATTGTTTTACGTCTTCCTTTATCAGCAGCGCTCGTATTTTTTTCTTCTTCTGGCGCCTTTGATTTTTCTGTAATTTGGACACATTTGGTGCAACATAACATAAATTTATTTGTGCAAGAAAGTCAAAGATGCATACATACATGTAATTCTTATTCATTTGTGAACCATACCTTCTTGAACAACTTTAACTGATCTCCTCCGTTCCAATTTGGATTTATCTAGTCGTACAGTTGGTAACGTTTCATCGGCGCGTCCTCCACCTCCTATACTTGGCCTCCAAGCCCAACGATCTTCATCTTCGCCATTTTGTCCTTGGGCTTGGCTTTTCCTTCGCTTTACAATATTTTCGCTACTCTCGTAGTCATCATCACCTGGCTGTAAACTAGACTCAATATCCAAAAAACTTACAGTATTCTTTTGATTTTCCTGCTTTGACTTCTTTCGCTCATCATTTGCATTTTTTACTGCATTATCAAACATACCGTCTGCATTAAAAAATTGACCTCGTCCCTTTTTCACACCTCTCAAATATTCCTCATTTTCTTCGAATCCAATCTTTACTATTTTCTCTTTTCCTGTGTGCCCGTCTTTCTTAGCTTGCTCAGCGGCTGCTTTAGAGGCTTTCTGTTTGTCAGCCTCTTCCCTTTTTGCTTGAGCTTTTTTCTCAGCTTCTCTTTGCTTTTCAGCCTCTTCCCTTTTCTTAGCTTGAGCCTTTTTTTCAGCCTCGTCCCTCTTTTCTTGAGCCTTTTTTTCAGCTTCTCTCTGTTTTTGAGCCTTCCTTTCAGCTTCTTCTTTCTGCTTTTGAACCTTCTTCTCAGCCTCTTCTTTCTCTTTTTGAGCCTTTTTATCAGGTTTTTCTCTGTTTTTTCCACCATCCTTTAGGCTGGAATTGAGACTATCGAAATAGTTTTTATCAAACCTATTGGTGTGGTGGTCATGATGATGACCATGATCATTAATTTCAGAGTTACCCAGAAGTCCTTGTTTTCTAGCCTCACCTTTCATTACACGATATTTTTATAAATATACTGAAATACTCTTCATTCACATTTCTTAGTACATCATTCTACATATTATTTCATATTTTGACGGAAATTGCAAGTACTTATTAAATGTGCAATTAAATCTTTGCATTCGGTATTTTTGGCATTCTAACGCAATTTTAATTACCAACGTGAAGAGATGATCTTCGATGGCCGTATTTATCCACAAATCTATTGTCTCCAAAAGTGTTTCCCTTTCCTTTGCGTCCGATGTTCTGTTTTCTACTTTCTGCCCACTGATATCCTCCATTAAAAAAGTCATCACCATCATCAGAATCGTCACCTTCTCCATATCTCAAATATTTATTCACCCATTCTTCATTTTCGTCATCTTCCAATTTAATGTATTCCATCTTTTCCATTTCAGCCTCTAAAATTGTCACACCATGTATGTTATAGAACTAATGTTCTTTTCATTTCAACCATTACGGAAGGGAACTGTTCAGTGATCAACTTCTGATATAAATAAAACTTAATGGGACAGCATTTAATTATGAGTTAAAGAGAATGCTTTAAAACAACATTAATATAAAAAAAAGTAAAATTGGCTCTTTTCATTCCGGAAATACCTTCGTCCTCACTTGCTGCCTCAACAACAGCTTTTGACGCATAGCCGCGTTGTCCCAATATAGCAGGGTCAACATCAAAATCTTTTTCAAATGAAAAAGTTTTTTGCTTGGTAAGTATGTCATCAGCGTATGCTTTGGAATTCACTCTACGCTCAGGTCCTATTAAATCATCGTAGTATCCGTAGGTCCAAAACAGTCCTGCCTATGTCATAAAAATTAAACATTATACCATCCATTATCAGAAAACAAGTAGTTTTTGAGAGCACACGGAGGTAAATTAAAACAATGCATATGGATAAATAAGGATAAACATTTTACAAATAGTTTTGGCGGCCATGGATAGATTTGCTTGATTACTCTTGCACATTTATTGCGCCACCATTTTGACATTATTCGCAATCTGGTAATTTTGTCCGCTTTATCCAGCTAAAAATATGATAATCGATAAAAAATGCATTTAAGTAGATTATAGATATATTAGTATAGTTCATCAACATGAACATATCTACTATCTCCCAATAGTAAAGTAAAAGTATATGCCTATTGTCCACTAAAGTCTGACATTCATTTCATTGAAATATTTGCATTGCTTTGACGAACAACTTTCCATTTTTACAAGTTATGTTTGCTGCAATGATGTGCTTAACCGGACAGTTCCCCGGATTTAGGAATTTCAGACGACTATCAAAACTGCCGTGTCACATGTTTTGCATTTCTTGTTTAAACTTCCAGAGTTCTTGTCCGATT
>JABASI010002430.1:0-19769 GCA_019776505.1 Tomocerus nigrus
AGAGATAGAGAGATTCAAAAATAATGTGACATATAATTGTTGTTAGCACGTGTGTTAACATAAAATGTTACTCATCAGTACAATGTTATAAAAAGTTGCATTTATTTCCTAATTGGTATCACATTGTACATGTAGCATTTGCTATAAGTAATTAACATATATTATTTATACATGTCTGTCAGTGTGTACATATAGTTCCAAGTGTAATTTATTGAATGTATTATTCCAGATTGTATCAGTAGATTCGTTCACATCTCTCTCTGTCGTGTTGTGTATAATAGAAGATGCTTATGTATTGTGCTACTAGTTCATTACAATGCGCAATGTATGTTGAAAAATATATAAATGAGTATTAAATCCTAAATAAATGTTCGTGCAGTATGTTAGCAATTCATTGACTAAAATTAATTTTTTTCATTTACATTTAACAAATCGAAATCATAAGATTTATCCTTTGCTTTAAGCTTTGAAGTTAGCTAACCAATGTTCGTATACGGAACCGGAAGACTCGTCAAAGCACAATGTAAGCATTTATCTGATGTCATACATAATAACGTGAACCTACTACCTCTATATTATTATAGCATAACAAATGAGTACCTAAGTCGCTTACTGTTATGTTGTGCAAAAAGGTAATAAATGCATACCTGCTGAACATATCTGTGAATTGAAAAAGGTGGCTTGCCAAAGGAACACACGTTCACTGAATCGATAGTGACCCTATAATATTGTACAGGTGAGTTGCAGAAGTCTGTTTATTATAATTGTTATGCAAATCTTGGACAAGATTAATCATTTAGGAAGGAAGTGATAATATTTTAATAAATCCACTGTGTATACTGCTGTGAAGGAGATTGCTTTGGCTAATAAATGGAATGAGTAATTAACCTACTAGAACAACTTTGCGGTGACCAGTGACTGTGGACTTATTATCTACTTCCATTTTATATAGCTACGGCTTGTTGTCGTATACACAACATTTATTGTAACTGTTGAAACACACTTACCTATGCAGTTAAGAAGAACATTGCTAAAGAATTCCTAATGACAATCACTCTAGTTTCCATTTATATAAGTCATGGACACTGCAGGTTGTCGTTGTAAACAATACCTCAGGCATACAAATTGCAAATTAAATAGTATATATAGGACAAACACAATACTATACGATGAAATCAATTGCAACTCCTTTATTAGCACAATAATGTCTCAGTATCCGGTACAATTTCCCTTACAATAATCATTAACCACATACTTACAACATTGAGATTACGAAAATATTAATTGAGTAGGTACAAATGTAATTTCAGTTTAAGATTACGAATACTCTTCATTCATCAATAGATAATCACCTTACAATAATCAGTAACCACATACTTACAACATTGAGATTACGAAAATATTAATTGAGTAGGTACAAATGTAATTTCAGTTTAAGATTACGAATACTCTTCATTCATCAATAGATAATCATTACGCAGTTATAATAAGTAATACTATTTTCTACTAAGAATGCATATTGTTATGATTCAAAGATACCCTAGACCGATAGCATCTCACCCTTAAATGTTAAAGGTGAGTAACTAATCCTTTTTGGAGTAGGCAAGGGGAAAAGTTACGATTACGCTCTATCTACTATAGTCGATGACCTGGTCATCAAATTTAAAGGTATGCTACTTAGTATTCCCAATCAGACGCTATCTAAATATTTATCATCATATCTATCCAGAATCTATATTAAATATCTATATGATATATATTGCACAGTACACGACCAACTAAGTGGAGAGCCTTGAGCGATCGTTATAATATAATTCTGCAGAAAAGTGTGAACTGTGAAGGTACTTACTCATTCACATTTTGTAGTGCTTACAGAGAGCAAACACTACTTAGTATCAAGCATCACCTGTGCCTATATATTTAAGTGCACTTAATAACACTAATACTACAGAATAATTTCTATGATTACCTGTCTTACTCACCAGTGCACTGCAGTTAGTTAAGATAACCTAGCCCTTCGTTTTCCTTTGTCATGTACTTATCCTGATAGAATAGGGGCGCTTGCTTGGATGTCTGTGCTATTGCGTCATATAAAAAGAGGAAAAGTAAACGTTTCTGCATGCAATTTTTCTGATATTTATTTATTTCCACAGAAAATGTATAGGTAGTAGTTAAATGTAAGGTTAGATTCTTTGATATGTTACGAAGAAATCCCATAAGTCACTTTTTACTTCGTATTTATCATTGAACGCTGAAGAGCATCGGAGGTCGCAGCGTATACTCTGAACATCTGACTATTTAAATAAAACAGACGATCGAGGCTGAACTGTCTGACTACTGGACTTCTCCATGAGTACCATTTAAATTAGATAATGAGAATATGAAAGATAGTTACACAACTAAGTAGACTATTGAAGATAATTCTATTGCACGCAGCTCAACATAAAATGAACTCTTCGTGAGTACTTTTGCTGAGAATTTCTTTCTTAAATTACCGACATCCCTTTCGCTTGCATGTACAACCCAGCAGAGTTAATTAATTTATCTCTGCCTTTACGATTTTCTATTCAAAATCAAGTGTTAACTAGAAGTCTGACGTCTGTAAGAGGTTCGTACGTAAATATCACTTCCATTTTCCCCAGTCGGCTGCACAATCCTTGCCTATCTAGTAGAGGATTTTACTACTTCGGAACATATTCTTCTCAGCAATGATTTCCTATTCGCATGCAAATCTCATTAAAATGCGTTTCTATTCTTAAGTATTCCATGATTCGAGTAAAAAAAATTTCAACCCATTTTAAAAGGACTTTCAAATGTTAACCTGTGCGCATAATAATTTCGAATGCAATTAAATATATTCCATCTTCCGACGACACCCAGTTGGCAATGATATTTAACTACATGAAAGATAAAGCAGCAACGAAAATAGAAGATGGACTACATCCAACAATAGATAGATATAAAACATCACAGCGTGTAATTGCAATTAATTAATTTGACATTGTACTTGTACTTTGCACTCCAGTTAACCAAGATACAATTAAGTTCGTTTACCTTGTGAGTTGTATGTGATTCTTCCATCTGGATCTATTGAATATTATTTTGAATTGAAAAAATGATAATTATAGGAAGCTATACTAATAGATAGTTGACTTGAATCGCAGGTGGGTTTTCACATTGAAAATTGCATGCCAATTTTGTGTGCAAGCTGAGCCGAAATTGAATTACCTACCCACACCTATTCTGCATCGTATTCTACAGTTCAGATAGCAAGTGATAGTTGGATGAAACTGGTTTTGACATCTAATCTAGCAATGCATTATATTATTCGTATATAAGTAGTAAAGTCATGATTGACGTAGAAAGAGCTGCGAGTCAGAGACCGACCGTTATTGTCGTCATTGTGGAAAATTGTCCACTTCTTTATGTATTTGCGTGAACAAGTGTAGACAGGTGAGAATATAGAGGTGAGGGCTTCCTTTGTACTTGTTCTTTCAGATATTCTGGATTATCTGGATTGATGCAGTTTTCTAAATCTATATCCAACTAAGAAAAACTATTGGATTTACCAGCTATATAACTACATACGCCCTATGGGATTCTGCTCTTTCAAATTTCTATATTGGAAATAAAGAAAGAAGTCGTAAAGGTAGCTTTTAACCATGCGAAGTTATTGTTACACAAGATCATGAATCGTGTTCTTCTTTGGAAGTCATAAAGGAAAATAAGAAACTTGTTGCTATTAAGGCTGTCTTCCCTGTTTGGAGCGAGACTTTTGAAAAGAATCCTTGACTGTGTGGATTGTAAACACATAATTTTCAAATCTTGGCTTTCCCACTCTGAGATTCTCCTGTAAAAGAGTAGGAGAAATCCCCGGATACGATTTGAGCATTTCGATAAACGAGTGTTCTTTCGAAGGGGGACAGATTTCTCTAGGAGGCTTGTTCGCGTTTTTTGCAAATTTTCATGAAATGTAGAAAAAACTGAAATTGAAACTTTTTAAGCGTATTTTCATACTCAAACTTTTTTCAAAAAATAATTACAGAGAATAAAATTATTAAAAAATAAAATATCGTCGACAAGTATCTTAGAGGGAATAACCTTAGATTCAGATCGCATAAATAACATCCAAAGCTGTCCTACTTGTACAGGGGGCCTCAACTCATATCGATCCATGTGATTGGGGAAGTCAGCCTTAAAATAAAAGTCTTTGTAACTGGAAAAAACTGGAAAGCTAAAAAAAATACAAACTTATCGATGTAGTACATAGGTCTAATTAAGAAAGTTGTGGCACAAAAAACTTCTACTGTAAAAATTTAAATTATTCAATTCATTGGAGAACGTTTAAAAGTTGATGTTGGATGGAGGAGCAATTTGTTTTTGTTTGCTTAAGGTTCTAATTGTAGTGTGTTGTTCATTCATTCATACACGAAAAGTTTGGCTATAATATTATTGTCTCATATTTGTCAATATCTTTACTATTGAATTGTTTCATGCATTATATAGAAATTATACTACGTATCATTTGTAAAATTGCATTTAATAAGTAAGGGGGTCTAGTAAGTGTAAGTAGTAGTGAGCATAGTACAAGGTTGTACTGGAATATTGTGAGGTGAGATAATAATCATTTTATCTATGTAGTTCATTAGAATTACCTTAATAGTAAATAGGTAGTTTGTAATAGGAAGGAAGAAAACAATTTTTAGTTAGCAATGGAATTAATGTGCGAATGCAGTTTGCTGTTTAACACACGTCACTCACATCAGTCCTTTTCCTTGCAAAAAATATTTAAAAAAGCATCACACCTAACTTGCTATTAGTGTAACTTGAAATTTACAAGTGTACTACAACTACTTGGAAACTTATTTTCTTAAGGTGCTCATTGTTAACAGGTAAAATTCTCAATGTTTTCCATATTGAAATTACAGCACTTATACTTTATACATTTCCTTTTTTACTTACTTTATCTCAGTAGGAGTATCTTATCTCGTACTGTTTTATCTTAGCGTACTTGCTACACAATTTTATGAATAATAGCATCTGCTTTAATTATGCTACACATTGAGCACAAACACTACATACTATTGTATGTATCAGTATAAGTGGGTGATTATATTATGCTCATATAAAAATTGATGCATAAAAAGTCACCTTGTCAGTTGAGCTATGTCGTGATCGGCTCTTTCCATTCGAAAATAACCAGCTTCAACTGAAATAATCTGAATATGTAATACATTTTGCGAACACAACATGCTAACAATGCAGTGTGCAATTGCTCAGAGACCAGAAGAGGTTATAAAAATACTGCTAATATATCAGTGGTGTAATAAGGCCCATAGGTAAGTATCTGTGTACAGTGCTGTAGAGTGTGGCCTATGAAAATCAAGTAAGACAGAATGGCAGACTTGACTACATATTATGAATATGAGCCGTGACATTGACTGAAAACATTTTTATGTACTAAGCAATGAATGTACCTCATACTGCACAGAGGTATGTACATAGTTCGTGAAATTGCAATTTAACTTGTTTATACGATATACTCAGAAAAATTTTCGTCCAAACTATGTGGTTGCATATGCAGATAGCAAATTTGAATCATACAACTAGAGATTAGACAATGATATTGAAAATTCAACGTAATATTATGTTAATAATATTATCAAATGCAGATTTAATACGAAACAAGTATAATATTATGTGTGTAAACTGTTAGTGTGTGATGTAGTACTAAAAGAGTAGAGCAAAAAATATCAAGAAAACATTTAGTTAGGTGGGACAAAAAATGTCTATGGAAATGCGTAGCCTGTAGAAGACTTGCCTTGTCATGATGTGACTTCTGCCTTTGTACACATAAAGCCTTTCTACATGAATTGCGCCAATATTAACGCAGCACAAAGCCATAACTCAGTGGAAATGTAATTACCACATTAAGTACACTCAGTCAACAATAGGATATTCGCACAATGTATGGTAAAAATAATATTACAAAGATTACATGAGAGATGTATAACGTAAATAGGTATGTCGGCACAATCCTATTTGCCATTGTTCACCATTCTCATCCGACTGGACTGGACTGGTTAGCTGGATTCATCTAGACTAAAGAACTACGCAATAGTACAACAAAGCCGAAGGAAACGCAAAAACTTGCACCTTGTTTTAGTTAGTATGCCAAAAGAGAATACATTTACGATGAGATGAAAGATGTGGACTGACCTGAGCTCAAAATCAAATAAAAACTGTGTGCCAAAGTAAAACTTACCTGTTTTGGCTTCTTACATTGTTGTTGTTGCAACTTTGTATTGTTTCTAAGTAGGCAGAATCAGAATGTATTAGACACTGTACATGCATCTCTCTTTGTCCTACCTAACAATTTTTTTAACAACAACAACGGAACGGATTTTTAAATGCAATTGTATTTCCAAAATTATCTTATTTACTTGTTATCATAATAAAACGGGGGAGGGAGGGGGGGTATCTACTATTCTTGCCATTGGATGGTATTTTCATGTTTTCAACGAAGGTAATTTTTATTCACACAAGAGCATAGAGGAAAGAGAATGATTTTTATTATTGTGTCTCGTTAACTTGCAACTTCCACTATTTCTAATTATCATATCCAACTAACGTTGTAAAATTCTCATAATGTTCCTTCCTCTCTCTGATCTTTCACTGTAAACAACCATTAAATATATGTAGACATTTTTCTAATGAATTTTACTATCACTTTTATTTCTTCACAGCTGGCATATAATATAATACATTCTTTGTCTTAGATGCTTCTTAGGATTTAGGTACATGAAAACCCATGCTATACTCTTTTGATAACACACCAACAAGAAGTATTGATTTATGTGCAGTCTGTAAATTGCATTTCATGCATACAATGTACAAAACAAAGATTAAAAATGCATGTAAATAAATAGCAGCAGATATAGTGCGGATATGGGGAAGTTGCGACACGATATATATTTAGGAGAAATAAAAACTAATATTATGTACATACCTATATTAAATATCTTGTGCATAGACAGACGATATAGGTAGCGACTGAAAATAAAATTATTTATGACCTACTGAATGTTCGACACAAGAGAGAATAATAATATTTATTTTCTGATACTGCAACTTGCAACGTACGCATGCAATACTTTTAAGTACATGTACTTGTGTTTTGTATTGGCATATTTTATTGCAAATAATTTGAACATTTTTCTCGTTACGATTTCGATCTGCTTTTCAAAAGGTAATACATTCGTTTATCAAGGGATCGTAATCACTACCTTTATATAGAAAAGATGTGTGCTACCTCTCCTTTGTGGTGTGTACCAACAATTAGTGCTATGGCTTATCTATCATTATCATACGATAGTGCATTGCACATTAGCAAATTAAGAGTAGACCATTACGAACTTGAGTAGCGACAAAAAGTCTAGCAAAACTGCCAAGTGCCAACACAATTTGGACTGATTGTGAGTGAGTCACGGTTTTCTGTTAGCAGCCGGTCTCTCTTCTTATCAAACTAGTTTTCTTAATTGTCCGCGTCTAAATATTATTTGTTTACCTTTGATTCGATCGATATATACTTTATAGGCACTGACACCTCACCAACTATAAATGCTGTACAACCTGATACACACATTTCCAACAGTACTGACTACTGGTATACATCTTTGCCTTTGTTGTATAATTTGCATACACACAGTGGCGTAGTGGACTGTCTCAGTAAATAGGAGCGAGAGAAACCTTATTAGTATGACCTTTTGTTCTACAATTACGACCTGCCTTTCTACTATTTCAAAAAGGCAATCCCGACGGACGTCATAAAACCCTATAGAAATTTTAGGTTCAAGAAATGCCAGAGTGTGTCATAAAAACGATGAATGCCCATGTCCAATAATATGTTTGCTAAACATTGGAAATTGGACATTGAGCCATGTCCTGCATGAACTATGTAATTCCTTATGAATATTCCTCCTTTTCACAACATTTTCGAAAATTATAGTTTACAGAAAGAATGTACAATAAATTTTCAATCACAAAGAAGTTTTTCTCGGAAAATGGGGTTCTCATTTCACAGCCTTACAATTGATACCGTTTTATTTACGAATCTTAAAAGATATCTGGTATACTTGATAAGGACGCTTACAATAATAAGATATGGTATTGGTAAGGTATCAAGAGAAGAATACTCTACTTCATTGCATGTGGTTTGGTATGGTTTGATTTGGTTGACTTGTCTTGGCATGGTTGTCGACTTCTTTAGTTTTCTATGGCTCTCGTCAAATTGGATGAATGAGGTAAAATGTTTCGATTGCGAACAAGAGTAGTAGTATATTGTATAAACGATACAGTGATATATTAAACACAGTTCTGCTACCTATGAGGGATGGATTAATACACAGTAAATAGATTCGAATGGTATGCTCCGTGCAAAAAACAGGGTAAAGTGTATTATCATGTATATTTTGTATGTGTAGCTAAGGTTGTTGCAGTCTATCCACATTAGCATAAAATTCTGCACAAGGGAATTTGATTTGAGTAGGTATATGTAGAATACAATTGTAAATAACTATAGCGAGTAATTCCTGCGTAGCTGTATGTTGATCTAGCACTAAGTAAGCATATCTAGCTGTGTATGATAGTAAAAAATAAGAAATCCCCATCCAAGCTTGTTGTTGGCTTTAATGTAGCCATTCTGCGTTATAAGGAAACAGCCTCTTTGTTCATCCCAGCAGTCTTCACCTTTATGTCCTCTTTAGAGCATCACGTTTATTTTCCGTCTACTAGTAAGTTGATGCAATTGTGAGTGAAGATTTTTATAGGTATTTTACAAGTACTCTATAGTATTCTATTTTCCTGCATTCACTACCTATAGCCATCCTAATACAGGATACATAGAAATCACAGTTTTTGTTTAAAAAAGAAAGTTTGAAATGAAACCCTGTACTATTATCGTAACTGACTCTGATGGAAATCAAACCATGGCGGAAAAGGGAGCTGTTGTAAATAAAACTGAGTAAGTACTGAATTTTAATAAAATCTCATACATTTCATCGATAAATGTATTATTTTTTGTTTCGTAAAACAATGAAATAGTAAGCCCCACACATCCGAAATTAATTTTTAGCAATGAGACTTAATATTTTGGATGTCTATTTCAGGAATAGGAAAGTCTCATTTCATTCTACATCACCGAAGCAAAGTTTCCTGAAAATATTCCACGAAGCCCAGAAACAAATCGAGCAATTGCTCAAAAGTGAACCAACAAAATCATCTAATACCAGAAGGAAGCAGAAAAAGTTCAGTGTTGGAAACATTTCTGAGGAAAATGAGAACAAGCCAGAAAAAGTGCGCAGAAATACCGTCTGTAATATTAGCAACAGTTCTTCTCAACCAATTTCACAAAAACGAATCAGTAAAACTGATTTCTACAACGATCGAGCAGTGCAACGAGAGAGCCTGGAAACAATTCGTTTGTCACAGTTGGTTGCTCTCCGAGAAGTTCATCCGGACTATTGGATGAACGGAGAGACTCTCACTGAGGAAGATCTGGAAGGAATTTTTGACTTGAATTCAACAATGACTGGCTACAAAAATTCTACCAGTAAGTCCCTGAACAATTTGACCTCTGAAACTATTTCCGAAGATATTGCTCCACCGAGGCCTCCGAAAAAAGCATCTGTTCCAACAATCCACATCACACCTACGAGCAGACGCCTAAGTGATAACGATTTGAAACACAGCCCCTGGAAGCAATATTGCTCCAATTTCAGCCACCTTTTCGACGAGCAATCCTACAAAAACTGAAAACGATTTTGTCATTCGTTTACCACTTCTGCAAATATTTATTAAACTGCGGCACACATCAAATCCACCATGAAACCTGTTCATATCCATTGGATAATCCAAATAAACATCCACCCCAATCACAGAAATGAATGTTCTACGTAATTATAACCTATTGAGACTATTCTCTAGTAGGTACTCTAGTATTTTTCCCCAAGAAAATACTTTTTAATTGTTGTATTATGAGAAAATCTGCGAATAATAAATGAAATTCATTTCATTCCGTCACCAAAAATTCCTTCATTCTTTAAACGCAATTTTATTTTCATATATATAGCGATTAGGGGTCTTAATTTATTTTGGGCATTGACGATTTAGTGGGAAGGTACTGGCCCATTTTCCCAATCAATGATTGAGGTATCTCTCCATATAAATGCTCCTCTAGGAGTTTCTATATTTTTGGGTAACAGGGCGCAATGGATGGGTGCAACAGATCCTTCCTCGACAGTGTACCTTCCATGCCACCCTGTTAGATCTGATTTTACATAACCAGGATGAACAGCATTCACAACAATATCGTCGTTAGGTCGAGTTTCGTCAAAGGTCCTTTGTTGAATTCTTGACAGAGCGGAAACACCCACTTTGGACACGGCGTAAGCACTGTTGGGCCATCCTTTGGAACGATGAGTTTCATCTTGACAACATCTGACATGATAACACATCATCAAAGAAAGTAATATTAACATGTAAATAATTGGGTTTGGATTTCTTACAATTACAACTCGCTATATTATTAATAATTCATTAAAGGTTGAGATTTCAGATTGAGTGTATGCTTACTTTACGAATTGTCTCATTAAATCGCTCAATTTCTCTTCTGAAAGGTCTTCAGCTGAAAGTTGTTTTCTTAAAGCTTCTCCTGCAGGTTCTTCTCCATTTATTTTCGACAAATGACCTTTACATTAATATATGCACCAGTTCATATGATTAATAAATTCATCCTCTCTCAGATCAGTCATCTTACAATTCAGAGAAAATCACTCGCATAATATTGTTATAACTATAGTAAGATTTTATAGTATTTAATTAAAAATTTACCTAGTGCACTAGACACATTGACAGCCCGTCCATGGGGTCGTAGAAGAGAAAACAATTCATGGCATACATTCACAGTTCCGAAGTAATTAGTTCTTATTGTATTCTCCGCTTGTACAGATAACGGTTCCGACTCGGGATTACAGTAAACATTTCTATAAATTGGTTATTTCGAGGAAGTATACGTATTTAGCATTTGCGCAATATCAAAATAATAACTCACATCTTTATTGATGAAGTATGCTATTGCAGCGTTGTTGATTAAGACATCGATTCCTCCGTGTTCACTCGTTATTGCGTTCTTCAAAATTCTAATACTTTCTAATGAAGTGATATCTAGTTGGTGAAATCGGGGATGCAAATTTAACTAGTTAGATAAAATCATAAATGAATTAATATGCTGTTTCGATTTACATATTATAATTTCTCGGTCAATTACTAAACATAATAAATTGGTTTGAAACCTTTTGTAAGTGATTGACTGCTGTTAGCCCTCTTTCTTCGTCACGGGCAGTTAGATATACAGTTCCAGGAAATTTTTCACAGAGGGTCTTGACAATTTCAAAACCTATTCCTTTGTTACCTCCGGTCACTATTGCTACTTTTTCACCAGCTTTCTTCATGATTTTCTTCCAAAATTTTAGCTTAATTTGTACGCACTATCACTTACTGTAAAAAGCAACAATTTGACCCTAATTTAAACCTCAGCTACATAGGCGTTTGTGTAAATGTTAGTCGTAAATATACCCGTTCTCAAACCTAATTGCTTCTGGAAAAAAGCCAAAATTAAACCTTCGGAATAGACACTGCTGATTGTATGCAAGCATAGAAAATCAACATTGCAGGCAGGTCCCGGTTTATTTCCCACCGAATACGATGATAGTCTCACGCAAACAATATCCATCATGTAGTGTGTGTACAAGATTCAAGATACCACTTATTATATCGATACACCTTCACGTGCATTTACTTTTATTAACAATTAGGATGAGGATGTTAATGTTACTGTTAATTAAGTAATTTGCAATTAGTTTCGGCTACGGATACTTATTGACATTTTATGTATGTATATTACTATATATATCAAGGTTTACCCATTGATAAACAAACTTAAAGCGCAGGAAAGTGGATTTTACTTTCTACAGGCATTATTGACGATAATTAAATTCAGATTTCCCGATTTTATGGCTCCTATCAAGAGTTAACGATACTTCCTTCAGTACATGTTATTACATATGTATAGTTACCTAATTTAATTAACATTTCAAGTAGGTAGGTGAATTATAATAATAATCATATTATAGTGACATACACGATACTTATACTACAGTAAGTTATGCAGGCACTTAGGCATAATATAATATATAAAATTTGATGCACCATGCACCTAAGTACTTGAGATCCATTAATGATGATTTCTATGCATATAAGTTGTGTATTGACCCCAAGTAGCAGATAAAGGTTGACTAATCGTAGGAGAACTGGTTTTACTTTACATACAATTAGAAAATATTGTTCTTATTGCAACATTGAATAAGATTATAATTGTAATTAGTTCATGTTTTCATGGGTTGCATTTTAAAAATGTTGTTACGTATAGATAGATGCATTTTTTAAAATTTCCTATTGTAATTGTGCGATGTTACATAGATTGAGGTTTGAGGAAAGTGTTTTGATCAAGACAATTGCTAAACAAAATGCAGCACGCTAATCAAAGAAACGTTGGGTTTTCATTATTCTTATAGTACATATAGAGACATACACAAGAAGATGTCTTGGATCTTCTGGGCCGGACCTGCCGGATGCAATCATTACTGAGTTATCGATAAAACAGGAAAACTATCAGCGAGTAGGTACTCAAATTCTCGCCTTGCTTTATCTGCGGAGAAAGTGGAGATACAAAAATATAACTGATTATATCTTCCTTTAGATATTTGTACACATTTGTGTATTTTTCGTGTTCTGAGTCAGAAATAGGCATCTGAAAAGCAAATGTCTTCACGGGTTACTTTTTACGGGAGGAAACCGACAGCTACTCCAATTCCACCGAGATTTACACCATCCGATTGGTCTAAGGCATCTGCACTAACTCACTATGAAGCTGAGAACGAAAGGGAAAGAGCCGAAAGACTCCTAGCTGAAAGTCTCCGGATTACTGATGAAACCAGAGAAATCAGTGAAAAGGCACAATTAGATGTGGACTGGAAATTCAAACAAAGGCTGAATGATATTGATCAGTGGAGAAAGGAACTGGAGACAAAATTTACAAACATAACCGAAGAAACAGACGATCTGAATATCTATCTACGGCGGGTGGAAAATTCTCTTGCCTCTCATGATCATATTGTTGTAGTCAATAACGAAGTGCTACAACTCAGGTATATTCAATTCCTTCAAATTCAAACCATTTGGCAGTTTCTCATGCTTCATATTAAATTGGCAATTTTGGTATGGTAAAATATTGTATTTGCATGTAAGCTGAATAAGTTTTATCACTAAAACTGGGAATTTATTTTATGTATGATATCAGTGAAATATTTGTATAAGCGATTTTATGGAGGCATATAATACTTTGTTATTCAGGGAAGGACGACAAGGCATCGATTTGGTAAATGACGCACCTCAAGAACAATTAATGAAGGAAGTTAATCTAGTAAAGAGAATTCAAATTGATTTGCGGAAAACTATTGAATTTTGCAAGGAGCAATTAAGAATTTTGAGAAAATGCGCATACAATTTGGACAATGAGCTGAAAGATAAAAATAAAGCATTGGAAATTGATAAACTGGCACACAGTTTAGATGAACATCGATCTGTTGTCCAAAGTCAATACGCTGCTGACTTTAGGTAAACAAAAATAAATCAATCCAATTAAACTACTTCAGGAGAATCACTTTTCCATCTGGCTGTTCTATACATATTGCATATTGATCCCATCAGCTAAAAACCATGAAATTCATGACTACATGGAAATATATAAAGAGAGTTAGGCATGTATAAACTAGATGACCCAATTAATTTCCGTGTTTCTATGAAGCCATGTTAACAATGAGGAAGAATGGGATGTCTTCACTAAACGGCACAAATTGGCCTCCGAGAAAGTTTTGAAAGAGTCTCAACGTCTTCGCACAAATATTGACAGTTTGCTACGAAGAGTTTGCGAAGATTTGCAAACACAAGTGTGCGACACAAATGCTGCGTTGGAGCGTCGACTCAGAGAAGTTACTGATGCCAAAGGAAAACTTCAAACTCAACATGCCGAAGTAATTGCTATTTATTATGACAGCTTTATCCAGCCACAGCCTTCTTCTAAAAAGATGGTACCTATGTCATTAATTGTTTGCGTATATGACAAATATTTTACAGATTACAATTAAAATTCGTGAGGTGCAAGATGCAATTGAAATACTGAAGAAGGCATTTGAAGAGAGAAAGAGCTCAGCGGCTTTAGCTGAAACCAGAATAACAATCAGAAGAGGAAGGCCAAATCTGGAGCTTGTCAAGTACTTACAAAGTTTATTTAACAAAACACCATTCTTCGTGTGCAGATTTTTCGTTATATAACTAAGCTCTATTATTATAAATGTAGAAGTAAAATATACAATATTCAAAAAACAAAATATTGTTCGAGTCTTTGACGTATTTTGTCTTTACAGCGATGATGTCCACAAACGCCTGCTGTATGAAGTCAGAGAAATGTATGCCACAATGGAAAATCTACATAAAAAACACGAAGAAGCAAATGTCTTACTCAAGAGTTTACTCCGCAAACAATTACAACTTGAAGCAGACATTAATATAAAAGTTAATACAATTGAAATTGAAGAAACTCGCGTTTTGCCACTGAGAAGGAACATTCAAATTGAAAAACATTAAAATACAGATAAATGGAGGCAGCCAATTTTCACATGTTTAAATTCCTTTTTTACATCCGGTTTAAGATACAACCATAATAATGTAAATTCGTAAGTACACGGGCATAAATGAAAAAATTTTGCATTAAATCACTCGTGCACACTAACTAATATTAATATAGTTAATAGTTACCAAAAATCGCGCAATGTGTTCCTGCACTTTAGTATTAACGTCAAAAAACGATGGATCGGACAGGACCGCCCAATCTGGCATTTATTTAATGTTTGGTATTAAATGTTTACTACTTAATCTAAATAATTAGCAACTATTTTATGTAATATTCACCACAAGTAGAGTAGTATAAGTAATGGTAAAACTACTGCAATAATTATGGTTATTCATGCGAACAATAAACACAGCTTACATTGTACATTAAATAATTTAAGAAAAATCACTATATAATGGCTCTTAGTCTTGGCTTGGGTCTTAACGGCTCATTTAAATAAAGACAGAATGAGTAGGTAATTAATGATACTAGTACTAGATATGTACTATAAACTAAATATTGTAAATAATAATTAATATTATTGTCTAACATAGGTACATTGTTTACAACATACCTTTTTGAATATTAGATCAATAAGACACTTACTTATTTTTTAAGTTAGTAAAATGAGAAAGGGCACAAATGCCCTATCGGTAACATGATCGCTAATGTACTGCTACTGACTTACTGACTAACCCAAATAGTAATAAACCCGAGTATTAGGGGAAATGGTTTTTTTTTCCAAAACAAAAAACAAATAGTAAAATAATTACAATTCCGTTATTCGTATAGCTATTCCAGTATATATTATTATAAGCCAATGTTTAAAAGAAATTCATTTTCTAAGATTTGGGTCATGAATTGGGCAAACACGACGGAAATTGACAAAAATCATATACTATTATACTACCATCATTATATACTATAAACTATTTATAGTCTATATATATATATCATAATATATTATAGTAAATTAGGTAGGCACATTATAATGTGAGCAACATTTTCTTTTCCAGCTGGTTAGACTATTCAAACAGTCAAAATGAAGACATTTTTTATTTAGGTAGTTACAAATCTAATACGAGTACAGTACAATGTATTTAAATTATGTTTTCCAATGTATTTATGCATGCATGTATACATAATAATTTTATGTATTATATGCATACGCAATATAAACTTGACAATTTAAAAACAGGTCCATTTCTATTACCTGACCATGTTTAACAGATATTTGTTTGAGAAAGATGAGAATGAGACTTTCATTTCAATAGTAAGTCCATGTCCCTACCAATGTCACTATCAGTATCATAACAATCTAATTTGACACAAACGAAAAGTGGTGATAAATACTCCTATGGCTTACTTTCTTTACGGAGAGTAAAAAAACTAAACCAAATTTCAGTTACTTTTTCACTTTCCCACTCTTAGGTTTTGCGTTGTCCTTTCCATTTTCCGACACAGAACCAGCTGCAGTCTTAATACCAATCATGGTCGTATGCTGACCTCCGCCAGAAACATAAATCATTTTCCAATCATGGAGTTTTAGTACTTCAGAGCCATTGCATTGAGTGGGGACAAGACTGTCGTCTTCAGTGCCGTTCCCTAGTTGGCTGTTCTCTCCAAATCCCCATGAAAACAGACGGCCCGCGTCAGTAACTGCATAACCCTGAGACAAGCCACAAGCTACGTGAACGCACCGGTAACCCTCTAAGCCAGGGACAAGGGTCGGAACTGTGACATCCTCTAATCCTGGACCTAAACCTAGACGACCGTCTTCCTGCCGCCCGAGTGTGTAAACCTTTCCTAAAAGTTAGAATAATTTATACGTTACTTTATTACTTTTTTAAAAACTACACTGCATTAGTTACTAATACGTTATCACCCTCTGAACTCTTATAATCCAAAAATTAAATATTGCTCGGCTCGTTCACAAAATACTTAGCTTACCCTCTTCACTTAGGGCCACGCAATGGTGTTCTCCAGCAGCTATCTCTTTCCACTGATTTCCTTTGAATCCCGGACTTTTAATGACAGTTGGAACTACCAGGTGTTGTTCTTCATTTCCTAGTCTTCGGATACCTACAAATTACAGTTTTTAAATAGTGTACAACCGTACAACAACAATAACAGAGCGAGTAAAAAGTACATGGACTATAATAGAAAAATGTTAAACCAGTAGTACTTACCTAATTGGTTAAAGTTGTTTAAGCCACAAACATATATCTCTCTTTTCGATGACTTGCAATAGATAGAAAAGCTTCCAGCAAATACATCGATAAATGTCACTTTTCCTCTCAATTTAACGGGTGCCGGGGTTATCCAGAAGTCTAAATTACAAAATTAACCATTTTTTCAGTGACAGATTCGCATTCGCAATAACGCATAGAAATCAATTACTAAAGCATGTATATAGGTATAATATATGAAAATACAGTCGTAGCGTAGTGTACAACATAACAAAACGAATAATGTAAAATAGAAACCTCTAGAATCCCTTGGGACATTAGGCCTAGATCTCAAGCTCCTGGTCGAACCAGAACTGAAAACACGACCAAGTTGACCCTGTTCTCCTGATCCACATGTATATATTACTCCATCTTCTCCCAGCATTACCAAATGATGCGCTCCAGAAACAATTTTAATAACTTTAGTGGGCAATTCTCGTGATATACATTGTGGTACGGGCTGCGGATCACGTCCCTCACTTGTCAGGCCTATCGATCCGTTATGATCACGAAACTGGCCCCAGACGTAAACAACTCCTTCGTCTGTCAACGCTGCTGAATGACTGTCGCCAGCTGAAATTTGCACAATCATGCCGGGTACATCAACTCTGGCAGGAACAAAGTTCTCATCTTCATCACTTGTCACCCGGCCTAAAGCTAAATCGTCATTGCAGCCAAAACAGTAAACATGCCCATTTGCTGTTAAAGCCATAGTATGCATACCGCCCGCAGCAACTTCTAGTATCTAGATTATAGTAAAAATACATGGAATTATATTAGACTAAAACCAATCATGCAGCAAGTAGCAAGATCAACTTGGTTCAGAAAATAATTACCTCCAAATTATTTTCTTCAAAAAATGGCACTAGTGCAGGATGCTTACGTCTCACAGCGGTAAATCCTAACTGGCCAACGTCGTTTGTACCACACACCATAGCCTTACCAATACCTCGTGCTTGTTTAGGTGGCACTGCTTCTGAATGAACAAATGAAAATGCAATTTTCAGAGATAATATGAACATATTCATTAATCATTGCATTTGCAAATGACGTTTTCCAGTTTTGTCCAGTATTGCCGATAAAGTTCAAACTTTTGAGGAAAAAAATATTTTGCCTGGAAGCTGCAATTCCGGAAATGTCACATGCAAATCTAGGCAATGGCAATATACCTTAATTGGCTTGACCCGACAAAACATTTTAAAGCTAATAATATATATATATATACGTAATTAATTAAACTTACTTCTGGATTTTTTGGCATTATTTTTATTATTATTGGGATCAGAAGGCAATTCGTTTTCGGAAACTTCATCAATATCCGACACCATTGACTCTTCATCTATTTTATCTCGTTTTGTTCCACTTCCACCTTCTTTCACAGTCCTTCTCCGTTTTGCAGCGACGACACTTTCTTCACTCACAACTGGTAATGATTCTTTATTTGTTGGAGCTTTTCCTCGCTTAACTGCTTTCGTCGGAACTTCATCGATTTCCATCGGAATCGGTTTATCCTTCGTCATCTTTCTTACTTTACTAGTACTAACGACTTCAGTGGTTTTTTCCTTGACAGACGCAGAGCGTTTCACTTTCGTTCCTATTTTCTCGGGCAAATTTTTCTTAGACTTGTCAGCAGCATCAGATTTTGTTCTCTGTTCAATTAAGTAATAAGTACAATCAATACGTTAGGTGGGTTATTGTCATTGCTATATGCTAATGCTACCACTACTGGTTCATGGTCCCCTTCCCTCCTTTAGAGAGACCTCCCTCCACCCATTATCTTGTATTTTGGCTTTGGCCTTCGTCTTTGAAACAGATTACTGCATGTACTGCGACTGGTTATTTCCATGACAAACGTCAATATCAATAAGGGCGATTTTTTTCTATTACAACTTCAATTTTTTCTATTACCTAGACTACAGTACACTACTGTACAGTGTATTAAATAAGGAAGGTCTAGCTGTATTACTAAAAAAATATTACCCAGTTTATAATTTATGAACTACTTTGCAAGTTGCATTGCAACCCGACAAAGCAAAGCAAGTTCATAAATACAGACTTGCGTACTACTTGCGTGAGATATTTTTTGAGTGCATCCAAGGAGTCTTGTTAGTCGTTGATGCGACATGCCGCACATGCCACGACGATGCCAATAAAACCTCCTTGAGTGTACCTAAAATTTTGACATTACTTTGGAATTTGACTTTTTTGAAACCGTTATTCTTTAATATCGTCGTCTCGCTATTCGTTCATACCGTAACCGTAACTCAAGCTACTAGGGGAAAAATGGAAAGAAAAACTAATACTATACTGTCGTCGTCGTCTAAAATGTTTCGTCAAATTATTTATTGCCTATTTGTACGTTTCAGACATTTTGGAGGCGATTTCGAGGTGCTAATTTTTAAGGGTGGCGAAGCCTGAGGCCTTAGGCCTTCCTTCTAGTTCCTTCCCCATGGCCATGGCGTGACCATCCTCCGTTTTGTTGAATCATTCAACTGTGATTCGTTACCACGAACACAGTTGAATACATTAATGCATTAAAGGGACAATCCATGGGATTTGAAAATTTCAGATGACTATCAAAACTGCCGTGTCACATGTTTTGCACTTTTTTGAATAACTTCCAGAATTCTTGTCCGATTTTCCTGTATAGTACCTGTATGGATTATGGAATGACAACTCAATTGCCTTCGATTTTACTTCAGAACATTTTCAATATTATAGGAATAATTTGGCGTTAGCAATTGTTTTATTAT
>JABASI010002431.1:0-19769 GCA_019776505.1 Tomocerus nigrus
ATTGTAATATATTATTTATAACGTTTTTCTTAATTAGAGTAGGTAACGCCTATTATCAATAGAATCAAAATATTATGTTCTCCATTCTCCAGATCAAGTAAATAACAAATTTTTTTCGAAGAGAATGTGTGCTAGACCTAAAGTAGCTACTAGTTAGTTGTATCTTGTATTATTAATTACTGACGCCTTAACAAAGTCAATGCCCCAATAATGATCCCGTTTTCGTTCGTAGAAGTTATACTAGCCAATTTTGTCAGATGTATTTTGCATTCCTTTAATTATCACCTGTACGTGCTGAAATAATATTAATAGCCTTTGATAAACATTACAATATACTTCCTTGTTATTTAGGAATGATTTTAAGAGGAGAGGCAATAGAGAGCTGAAGAATAGAAGCAAAGAAAACAGTCTCATTTTGTTGAAATGCACATAAACTGAACCTGGTATGAGTTAATTGATTTTTCTGCAAGCTCCAACATTTAATGTCTCAACTCAGATTTCCAAATTAATAAAAAATATATCGGCAATTTAGTAGTAAGTACATACATTACAATATAGAATTAAATAGCTGATTTTGATTTAATTTTAGTGAATATCCGCAATAGAAATGTTCCTTAGTTGAATCCTCTGAATATATTTGCAAATTCGTATAAACTTTGCTCTGCCCCGCTGCAAATTGGAGAAATGGTATCCCGACAGTCTCCATTGTCCCTAGCAATAGACCAGTAAGAAAGGTAGGAGATTTGGTTTTGATTTGCCCACTCTACCAGCTGCCGTCCATGAGACGTTTCGAATTTTTTCCCGTTGAAATTACGACCTATCATCGGTGTGACACCTAAAAAGATCAAAAATAATTAAGTCGGGACATTTGTTCACTTTCTACACAAAAATCGTACAAGGAAAAAATGACTTTTTGGTCACACCTAGCATCCTTTTGATTTCTGCGTCGGACTTTTCTGGCCAGATCTCTTTAAGTTGTCCAATTGTGCTGACTGCAGCTCCAATGACAGCGTCACCCCAACTGGGCATTTGACTGGGGAACTCCATGGCCATGATGTTGACTAGGTCGACCCTGACTCCATTTCGCTTAGCGTTGACAAAGAACGTCATAGCCGAGACTGGGAGTGACACCGTAGTCATCCCCTTGAACCATCAAAGTGTAACTGACGGAGACCTCGGGACGTTCTCTTTGAACCTGAGCTAAGGCTTGATTTACCAAGTCATTGTTGATGGGAGCCTCGATGTCAATGTCCAAGTGGCTGCTGCCGACAACATCTAGAGCCCGCTTATAAGCGTCAACCAATGTCTGGACAGTGGTACAGCGGTGCTCTAAATAATTTCCTAAGGCTCCTCCTGTGGCCAGAATCATTTCTCCCCCAAGGCGCTGAATCTCTTTAATTGGATCAAGGATAAATGGATCGTCGATGGCAAATTGTGAGGCCCAGGTGGGAACGCATCCCTCAGCACCTCCGAGTACGAAGGCTAGCGTGTAATCTTTCTGGCCCGTTCTCTGATAGACATCCATAAGACTAGGTTGCCCCAAAGTGACATCAAAATATGGTGCAAATTTCGGATCTGTTTATTAAAATGAATCAGAGATATCCAAAATCATGTAACAAGAAATACATTTCAAGAAATTACATTCTTTCTTTATACAAATACGGCTTACTTGCACTTTGAACTGCTGTGAGGGAAAGTAGGGCCACAAAAATAGCTGCCAATTCCATTTTTAACTTTAATTCAAGTTATATTTCCTGCTGGAGAGATTGAGAATGTCACTATAGTCAAGCAAATGGAGTTTTAATTATTCAATGCTGTTTTTATAGTAGATTCACTCCAGGCACAATTATTATCAATTAAAAAGTATCATGCATATTTTTTAAGTGGATTCTCTGATTAAAAGTGAAGGATGGTCAAATTCACGAGAGCTTGTTTGTCAAAATCGGTCTTATTTACCTGCAAAACATAAACGTTTAGCAAATCATTGACATGATAAAGTTTTTAATGCTGTATTTGTATTTTGTAATTACGTTGGACTCCATACTCCTTAGTATGTTGCAAATACTCCATAATTAAACGCTGGGTATGCATATTGGTTTGGTTTATATCTATCGCAGAGATAATGGGACTAGGACGGATATATTTTCCATGCTTACAAATATTGCAACACACTACGAGGTAAAGTAAATCTGTAGATATCTAGCCTTATTGATTGCCTTGCCTTACTACACGCTACACGACCTACACGTAGGTACTTGTAAATGCATTTGAAGTGGACATACTCAATAGGTGATTAAATGGTGTTATCCTGAGCATTTTTATTGAACAACTTGACATGAGAAAAATAAATGATTGTTTAGTTGTTTAATTTCAAATAAATTAATGCTTTGCAACTTTTTCTTTTTTGATTATCCAGAGTGAATCATATTAAAATTATTAAATTCGTTTGCAAAACTGGAGGAGTTCAATATTAGCAGTAAAATGGGGCTGGCGACTGAAGTCAATGTTTATGTTACTACCGAAAACCTTACTTTTCTTGGAACATTATTTCATTGAAACATTTTTCGGTCCCAATACGTAAACAGTTAATGGTAACCTGATACAGAAAATTATTTCCTGTTTTCAATGGAACATACATGGAGCTATTTGTTGCTGTCTTGACGTTTGGAGTTAATGCTCTTGAGAATTAATCATAATTTTATGGATCTATGTACGAAGAAAAAGTATGAATGGACAAAGTGCGAAATAAGAGGTAGAAAGTAGTTTAACTGCGTCATAACAGAATAATCTTTAATGCATTTCAAGAGTTTAAGGACACGTAAATATAATACGACTTACGACATACTATTATAGTATAGCAATGAACTTTTCAACACATCCAGCGATACATATCATATTCATCGTATTTGTAAGAATTTCATAGGGCAAGCTACAGAAAGAGTTTTCTTTTTCGGAATTCATTTATAGGACATTTAAAGGTTTTTTTAATTTCACAATCAACATGAGATAGTACGTTTGTTTCCTTAACTAATTTTTATTTTAAATTCCTTTCCCCAAAATAATTCCATCATAGCTAAGATAATAGGGAACCTTAGTTATGATTAAGTATAACTAGAGTAACTATTATATGTAACCGCTATACTTACAAATACTAAACTCAGATTATTAGCACAACTCTTAGTACACTCATCTACGTATAGTAATTATTTACGAATGATTTGACAAAGTAATCATCAGCAGACTAGGCTCATACTACATTTACTCTATTATGCTATGGTATTTTTACATATCATAAAAGTGTCCCAAATATACTCGTTAAATATACTTGTTGTGTTATCTGTGCAGCACTATCCTGTATTTCGCTCAGCTTTTCATTTTTATCTCCGTCCTATATAGTCACACAAACTTACTTATTCACAAACTTCGTTAGATAATGAAGTCTCGATTGACATTATATAATACAGTAGTAGAACCCTTCTATATTTCTTCTGCGGGTTAAATATAAAAAAACTTAGTAGACTAATTTCTAAAGACTTATTGTTCGGTTCGGTAAGGTACATATTATATAATCCACCAAGCATCAGAAAATGGACAGTTTCAGTTCAATTTGCATTTAGTAAAGATTACTTAATAGCTGTAGTAGAAATCACTCACTCATATCATAACATAACCCTTATCGTAAGTAAATACAAGTAGGGCAAAACTTAGCATTAGAAAACAATACAGTGCAAATAAATTTCAAACTTCTTTTCAGAAGTTGTAGTAATATTCTTAGTAGCATAATAACATCCATTTAGTAGTGCACACATCGCATTTAGTAAATAATATTCGTTTTATATTTTATTATATGTAGGCATTTGTATTGGTTAGTACCTTTCTTTGTCAACTCTACACCGAAAAACTTAATGGACCACGACTGAGTGTCACTTACATACAACAATTAGAAACTATTTATCTACAAGTATGATCAGTCCTATCTGTATCATAGGCCATAATTACTTATTTCTAAAACATTTATTTTCCTTCCCTTCCAAAAGAATCATGAATTCGTAATTCAAATATTCAAATGCAATTTGTAGAGTACATTTAATGTCAAATCAAATAATTTGAGTACATGTAGATTACAGAGCAGAGTATATCTAGTAGTATTTCATATTAAATAAAAGTCATTTCAACGCAACCACCAACATCCTTTACTTCTGCTGAATTGAGGACGTTCCTAGAGTGCAAATAACTTCACATTACACAACAAATAACAGAGTTGTCTTTCTGGAGGCATGCCAATGTCTGATATTGGCAACTTTTTCACCTACGTTAAGTAATTGAAATGTACGTGGTTTACATTCTGCGCAATAGGTCAGCTTTTCGTAATTATGTAACAATGTAGAAAATTATCTAGAGTTCACAACTTACCAATCATTATTATTGTATTATAAGATATCTTGGCTGAAACTCTTTGTAATCCAGTCGAGAGTTTCAATAATAATCTGTTATATCTGTAGCATTACTAATTTGTCACTTGAATGCCAGAATCCGAGAATTTTAATTTCAACCCACTTCAAAATTAAACATAATTCAGAAAATTGTATAAAGAAACATTTAATATTTTTTATAAATTCTACGTACGTACATAATAATGGCCGATATTTATATTAGGTAGGTACTGCTAATAGTAAAAGCACGTTTTAAAAAATTTATAAATCAATGCAAAGTGATTACACATAAAATATATGCATTATTACAACAATAAAACAAAGCATGTTATGTACATTCAACAATTGAAACTGGAATGCCTAATAGTACAAACAGAAATTCTCAATCCTGGCATTATATTAAGTATACGAGACGTTCACAATTATGCACAATTAAAGTGCTTCATATTAATTAGATATTAACTAGATTAACTTTATATTTTGGTTGGCAAATTGTCGTTCTACTAATAGAATATTTCATTCTTGGGCGTATAATAACATGAATCGAAGGTGCATTAGAGTAGATAGGAATAATTTTATAATATTTTAGCACTGGTTTCGCTTTTTTGTTAGAGGAAACTATTTGACACAACTCATTATGAAATAAACTTGGCCATTATTTTTTTGAGTTACAGTTATACTTATATAGTACCTACTTACTTAGTTTGCATTCGAAGAAAGACAACAACAATGCTCACGACAGCATTCTAAAAGTCATACACAATAATTATGCTGTAATGATGCCTAACATTATGACTTGTGTAGTTCGGGTTGACGATGGGAAGATATATGGGCGTCTTTTGATTGTAGTGCTTTGTATCTTACGATTCTGAATTTGCTGGAAGAGTAAATGGAGTGACACTGTACATAAAACAGCGATTACAAACTCTCACAGGTTTTAAATGCCCGTATCTTGGAAGCGGCACGGAGTTCCCGCTACATTTCCCACAAAATACCTGAAAGTCACACAAACAACATCTTTGTCAGCATTCACATAGTTTAATTTACAAAATAAAATATTTCAGAATATCATTTCAATTAATTCTTTATTAAATTCAATCAAAAATTATTTTTAAATACCTTTCCACAATTACGGCAATGATGGCGCCTTCTTACGACAGTGAAGGAAGCGGCACAAGACATGCACTGAGGGGCCATATCGTCAGGGACCCACGACGGCGGAGCAATAACTTCCATTGAAGACTGATCTCCATGTCCCGAGTTGTCGCCGTCCATGCTTTGCATGTGCTCTTCGTCCAGAGATGGTTCAGGGGTGACATCTGTAGCGCTGTTGTCCCCGCTGTCCAAACTTTCGTCATCTCCAGGTGTGGCATTCATTGCAAAGACACACTTGAGAGTGCAACGAAGATCTGCGGCATAGTTGGTTTGTAATTGGTCGGCGACACCAGCGATGCAAATAAAGAGCCTATGGATAAGGTCGGAACTGTTCCTGATGGGTAAAGTAAGACATTTCAAAGACCTATTTTAATTTTATTACAACTGCTCACATTTTGAATTGTCATGTTATAAATCTGTGATCTCATTCGCCGATCTTACTTATATCTCGAGCGGGTTTCGTTTCTTGTTGCTATTTCAGCTGCTTGCATTGCCAATGCTATTTCAATATCATCTTGGCACTCGGAATCAAACGACGAAGTCTCACATGTGCTCTCCCCCCTGAATCATAGCACAAAGCATTAAACACCTCTTCAAATGCAATAATAAAATATTGAGCAGAGAATCCGAATATTTACCCAATGGACGCACTGCACTCGCTGTTGCAACAACTGCCGGAGCACGAGGACAATTCCTGAGAAGTGGTTTGTGGCGGTCTCAAACGGTTATTAATGCCAGTGCTAGCCATCATCATCATTAGTCCACCATCAGCAACCTGCAACAAACAATGTCTCAATGTTTACTCTGCCTAATAATAAGAAAACGTAGTAGTTGAAAATCAGAAGTTGTGCACTGACCGTGTTAGAATTCGTGGGTCCGTCGTAGGAAAACTGTAGGAGTTCTTTTTCGATGGCTCGAGCAGCCTCAGCCTCGTCGTCCTTTGGGGCCAGGACACTTTTGATGAAGTCGACAGATGGATTGTCAGTCAGCTGATAATTTTGTGTGGCGGAGCCGCGGCTGTGGCTGGGGCTGGTGGTGCAGACGCAAGGGACAGGGACGACGGAGGTGGGGACGCTGCCAGTGCCCGGGAGGAGGAAGGGGGCGGCGGAATCGACTAGGACGCTAGCCCCGCCCTGGACGTCGACGACGGGGGTGCGCTCGTCCTCGGCGAAAGACAGGAAGTTGTGGCTGTACAGAGACGTCGGTCTGGACTGCAGGGACTGGCAGGGCCCGGCGGCTAACTCCTCGAAACTCATCTCCTCATCACAGACATCGGCGTTCCTACGACTATCACCCGGCCCCGCCCCCGCCTCCTTCCTCACGAACTCGATCAAATCTCGGAGAGTGTCGTCCGTGTCGTCACTTTGGTCCTTATCTGGCACTAGATTACAAGTCTTGTCCTCCTGAGCAGCCGCATAAACCGCCGTAGCTGCCGTTTCAGTCTCATGATTATCATTGTCTCTGCCGCCGGCCTCCCGCCGCCCCTTCTTTGCACCTTCGTTTGATTCGTCCTCGCTCAGGCTGCAGTTGCGACTGCTGCTCACGCTGCTGCTGCAAGATGAAGAGGAAGAAGAAGAGCAGCAGTTGGAGCCACGCCCCGCGCTCCCGCCCATCTCCGCCAGGATGCCCAGCGGGACGTTGCACGTGTTGGTGGCGCTGGAATTTTCTCCAGCAGCCGCCCCTACCACGGCACTCGCGATCAAGTGTACGTCGAAACTGCTGCTCGTGGTCATCACAGTGTTCTCCCCCATGCCGCTTCGTTGGTTGATTGAATACTGGGAAATCGTCGACTGACTATCGTCCTCATTGCTATTGTCGTTTACCGTACTGTCACTACTCTCGATATTTGTGGGACGAAGATTGTTCTGATTGTTGCACAGGTCCGTAATGAAGTCCTTGCAGTAATGGAATTCCTTACAAAACTCGTCCAGGTAATCATGAATCGCGTTCGTCCCCAGAGGCAGACTCCCTTCCAGATTGTCCAAACATTGTAAATTATTTGGTGTATCTAAAAAAGAATCAAATTAATTATCACCCTGTCCTCATCCAGCTAACATCTTTATTTATTGTCGTCGTCAGGAGATGCATACCTAAGTTACTACTCAAATTATGAAGACTTGTGGGATGAGCTGTTTCATGTCCAGCTCGGCTTGATTCACACGTCACTTTTAACTTGTCGCTTTTCGGGGGCTCCTCTAGCGAGCACAAAGATCTTTCTAAGGCATTCAGCTCTTGTCGACTAAGTGTCCATAATAATTCCCGAATTTTGAGGAGGAGGGAGCGAAAAGGACGGAACATGTCGGACAATTCCTCTGCCTCCAAGCACAACGGTCCATCCGGGTAGATCAAAAGTCCGGCGACAATTGCAAGACGAGGAATAGTAAACATCAACGCTGGATCACAGCTGTCAACTTGATCTTGGCACAAAAGACCCGAGCCAAGGGCTCTGCAAATATCAAACAAAGGAACATTTATTTAATAACTCCAATTATCACTCATCCATTCCAGCGTGAGATGATTTTCCCACTTACTCACTCGCCAATAAATAGACATTCTGACAATGAGACAAATTGCAAATATTGAAGCATGATCATCTGTATTTGATTGAGTTGAGAATTTACGCCTCACTCCTTCCCTCCACAAGATGCAAGCGCAATGAACACGCAGATGCTATGGCTATGGCTAACCAACTAACCCAATAAATTTTAGATGCTCTCCGAGAGCAGTAAAGCATGCCACCGCTTTGCGTGTCAATATATAGGGCGAATAATAACTCGATCGTTTCTATTGTCACATCTATCTGCCTCTACTTTATGTAGTAGTCAACAGTATTGTAGCACAGCCACGGGCTCACCTCCGACAAAAAAGCCAATGTCAAATTGTGTAGGCGGCTCTCGAAGGAAATCTAGGTCTCTCTCTTCAGTAGACAAGCGCCCACATGAAACAGTTATTTCATTGTCATCTTTTACGGCTCTCAGCTTTTCTATTTCCCGAACGAACATATAACCTGACTAACCTACAATCTAATTTTCCTGCCCAACCACCCGCTCACTATCATACACTCACTAAACTTTGCACATCTCTATTAGTAGCAAATGTCTTGCCAGACACATATCAACTTTAAATTAGTTTCAACTCGGAGACGAACGAAACGTGACAAGATGAACAGAATCATCTGATACAATAAGCTCCCATCTTTACTCTTCTTTACTAAATGTCAGCTCACAAGGATACAACGGCCTTTCCCCTTCTCTTATCTAACTTTTCAATCTAATTTCCACACAATTGATAGTTGAGACATCTGAAGATGAAGAAGAAGAAGAAGAAGAGGAGTCCTTGCGTAATTATTCCGATAGCAGTAAATTGTTGTGAAGAGATGAAACTTTCCTTTTTTAACGCCATAAAATTTAATAACGACATTTTAATGAAGCTATAAGCAATTTTAACTAATAGGATTTTATAAATTATTCCTAGGAATAATTATTAATGTCAAAATATATTAGATTCATGAGTGAAAAATCCTATGATTGGTTTTTCTGTTGAAAACTCTTGAAATTCCGCAGGTTGCATGTGATAACTAGCAAATCCACATAAATCTGCTCAAGTGTATGGCATCCTTTTATCCTCGAAAATAATTAGCTAAGCACTTCTGCTATGAGACACTAAGTAATGTCTTACTTATAGGGATGTAAACCACAGGACTAGCTAACTGCCGATAAATGAAACCTGTTCATTTTATTATCACCTAAATCTCATAGATAAAGCATGAACTCACACGCAAGCTATCGAGCACAGCATCCCTTCCTAATTGCTTCACTTATCAGCGAATAAAAGTGTAGCCTGAGTGAAGATGAGCGACTGAGCCATCACTTCAATGCATTATGCATTAGCTAATCACACTGTTCCGAGTTTTACTACACTACACAGCCAATATAGACTCTGTAAGTACAGACTATAATTTCCCCTGTTAACATATTATTATTTCAATGAAACACTGACACGGCCGAATAATATAGGCGCATCGTTTTTGCGTAGGCCAGTGCACATCACGAAATAAAAATGCAAAAAACAGTCGACTAAAGTAAACTGATTTGAGTGTTGTAGTTTTTTAAAGCTAGCAGCAGCATCTTGTTCACTATAAGCTCAACGCTCTCTTATCAACTATACGCGCATATTATATATATAGCTCATTAGGCAAACAAATCATAAAAGTGTAGACACTGTGCAGATTCAAAAGCAAACTACTCAACTTATTTCACGCTCAAACAACTGTACCTTAGCTTACTTATTTTTTTTACTTCCGTTAGCTAACGTATTAAGGTGTAACTACATGTAATCACGATATAAAACATTGTAAACACTAACTGCAGTAATACGATATATTCATCACTACGCCCATCTTTCTTTGCAAGTACAATTCATCAAACAAACAAAAAATTATAATATATAAAATTACCAGGAACTTCACAGTGAAAATCTTTTGCAGCCAAGTTATAAATTGTACTTATAAATATGATGAAAAGATTCGTGCTAAGTCTAGATTCCACTGTAGAAGAGTAACTTAAAATAACGGGGAAAATATCCTAGAGTTTTACTGATGAACCCTTTGAGCAGCTTTGGATGAAAATTATTCCAGCAAGTCAAACACGGGATTTTGCGGAAGTAAAAGCCTATCTCGAAAGAGTAAAGCTTTTATTAGCAAAATCTGGAATGGCATTTCTCGTTGGTGAACATTAATGACGGCTTTCATGAGGCAAATACTTGTTATCGCTAGGATTGGCAAGAGAGGGAGAGAGGAAGGTAGTGCATTGTACCATTAGTCGACTTCTGGGAGGAAAAGACAAATCGCTTTCAGTTACTCTTCGCGAATGTAATACTTCATTATCATGTTATTTCCCTAACAAGTCCCTCCCTCCACCAGAGAGCTTCATATGATAATCTATGATTCCCTAAATTGAAATATCCTCGGAAATGAACAAATAGAAAAGGACAAAGAACTTTCAGGAGTCGTGCTCTGAAATAATCAATCAAGCTGAACTACGCAAACTAACTAAAAGCAACTAAGTAAGTAAGTAACTAGTGACGCTAACCTTTTGCAAATATTATCTGCGCTCTTTTCAACTACATGCTAATACCTACATGTGCCCGTGCCAATTATTCCGAGGCTTTGGGCTATTCCTGACAGAGATTTCGTTTGAACAAGCTTCCTTATTAAGGGAGAGAGATAGGTATTCTATTAGCTTTCACTCTGACTGAGTTCTCGGATGATAAACTAAAGAGCACTTGTCTCTCTGCAATCATTCATGTGTTTTTAAAAGCACAGAATGGTAAACAACATAAAAATTATATCATTCCATAATCCAATTCCACTGTGCTGTGCAATCCACGTCCTCGTCAACGTCCACCCCATGCACGCACTCAATAAATAGCTTGGAAATGAAAGGAAAGTTTTGCCCGCATTTCTTCCGTTTGTTTCAAAGCTACTAGGATCGAGTAATGTTTTCTGCAGAGACACAGTTTTCCAGCCACGTTCGAGGTAAACGCAGCGTGATAGATAATATTATTGAACATGGGCGAGCTTTTAATCGGCCTCTGGAGACTTGTCCTTATTCCACTCAAAGTCAAAGCCTACAATAATAATGGAATGGACAAACACAGTGGGACAGGAGAATTTGATATTGAGTCGTGGATTGAAGGAGACTAGGCATAGGCAGATGATGACAACCTTCTTCCTTATTGTTACACCACTTTCCACTGCATGCTACACTAATATTGCTTTTCATGATAAAAAAAGTCTGTACGTAGAGACGTAAGACACAGATGGCTATCGATTCCTATTTCCCATCTAATTAAATTTTACAACATGAAACTAGGCGACCATGAGAATTGTCAACCTCCACAAGAAAACGATCCGAACTTTTCTCTCCCTGCTTCCTTATTGTCCTGTGTTCCCCATTTATTTAGCAACTCTTCTACATATGCAGGTAGCTAGTGTAGTAGCGAGAGCCACGGGATTTCGCCAAAACTTGACGTGACTTCACTCAACTTTGTTTCTAGTCGAAACACTAAATTAAATTTTAAGCTCACTCCGCCAACTCTCTTTAGCCTCTCTCTCTCACTCTCTCTCCGACATGGAAGAACAGAAGGGAAAATATTTATACACACGGTCATATATTTTATAGCTTGAATCTCGACGGGAAAACATAATCATCATAGACATGAAGCTAAGAGGACTTCTTTGTGACATTCACAATTCTACATCAACATCAGCAGATGACAAGATTTTATCGACCCACGTATCGGAGGTTTTCAAGGCTCAACTCCTAGCAACTCCTGATGCCATCCAAAATCACAAAGCAGACGTATGCTACAGCAATAAATTATATTAAACACTAATTAACTACATCATTTTGGCTAATCCTCTTCTAATCACTAAAGAGACAAGTGAAACGAGGATTTCGTTTTCCTCTTCTATGTCCTAATTAGAGGACCCTCATCATCCACGCTCAAAACATATGCTTTTATCATTCATGTGTGTTGTACATTAAATAAAATTTTCATTCCTTCACGATTTACTCAGAGAAATATGATACAGTCAACGAATAGCATAGTGCACAAGCAGTTAAATGTTAAATGGATGGCATGTTTAACGTAAATTGATAGGCGGCAATAAATAGTTCATTGGGTGCATGATGCACACACAGACTGATGGTCTTCTTCTCGTATTTCACATGCAATTCCTAGGTTCAGCTTACTATAAAAGTAAACAGAGAGGCTGTACAAAAATTGTATCCATCATAATAATAAATGAATGTGTATGTGGAATTAGTTAGATATGTTCTCAGGTCACACTGCCAACGGTTCAGTTCAGCCAAGTGCAAATCTTTACTACTTTTCTGCACACTTCACAGTTAGAACGAAGCAGTGAGGGAGTCGGATATATTCTGCAAATAGCACCACATCAGAAAATCAAAACTGAAAGAGTGCAATCTGGTGCGAGTGGAGTTTAGCGCAACAAAGCGTAGATAAAAGCAAACAGAAACGACACAACATTTACACGGCTATTAAGGAGCAGGGCACATACATTAGTAGACATAAACACTGTAGTAGTAGTCGTAGTAATAGTGGCGAGAACATTTGTACACTATGTACTAGTAACACACCATATGGACTGTAATAGTAAAAAAGAAATAATGGCACTCATAGTAGACTACAGTGAAAACATTCAGCATGAACCTATCTTGCTCGGGTTAAACTTCCAGAAAACAAAACTGCAAGAGTCAAGGCACAAGAAAGTCAGGCAGACAAACTAAGTAAATAGGAAAAGAACTGAATACGATTGCACAAGTCATTGCCTCCTTGTTTTCTTTGTCTGCGATAGAATTTTAGAGAGAGAGAGAGAGGTTCCACGCCATAGCATAATCCATTCATAGCATCCTATATTTATTTCTTGAGCACATTAAAGTTTAATTCTGCCCTGCCATGGCACCTTATTGTTAATTCTTTAATTATTCAATTTTACACTGGCTATGGCCCTCATATAAACGGCTGCCATAATTTTGAGCAAAGCTGTTTCATGATCTTCTACTTCTAACTATTCACCACATATGCACATAAGTAGCTATCTATTCAATATTTAACAGACAAAATGTATCTTAGACTATAGATACATAAAATGTCGAGCCCAATTTACATGCGATTACATTCCAAGTCCAATTACTTCACATCGTTAACTTATAGAGTACTTGTGTGCTCTATGATAGCATTGTATCGAATAATCGTGCATAATGGAGATAAACACGTTTGATCTGCATAATGCCGGACAACTACTACTAATATCCTTTATAAAATATTCAAAAATAACCTTATCAAAGTTTTGGGATGTAATGAATGAGAGATCAGAGATTGTCTACGAGCCAACCAACCCAAAACTTGTTTACAATGAGAGGATAGGATATTATGCCAAAAACCTTTTCGCAAATCCAGTCGCATTGCATTACATTCGTTCGGCTATTATTGAGTGAGCGTTGAGTGAGATTGTGGAAGGGACGCCATGCCCGGAAGAGCAAATGGAGCTAGGCATGCATAATATCAAATGATTTAGCTGGCATTGAGTAGGCAAACATTTCCGAAACACGTCTCGCTTTTTATAACATCATCCACCTAGACGAATTGACTGTACCTACCCACCTCATCCATTTCCATCATTGCCCTCTATTCAATGCAACAGCATCAACATTTTATCTCAGAACAATCCAACCGAGCACACTTTTTCTCTCATCCTTCCCTCCCAATGCGCTTCTTGCCCTCTCTCTTCACATTTTATCTTTACCAACTCCTTGAAACTTGTTCTGTTGTGGACCTCCCTAATAATCAAATCAAATGAAAACAGCAGAACGAACGAAACAAACAAAATCTTCCCTTTTAGTCCACGATTAAATAGAAGAGAGCTAAAAGAATCTCAACTTACAATACAAATACACTACAGACACAATACATATGTTTGGAGCAAGACTGCAAATCTATGTATACAGCACCATTGCAACAAATCTCATAAATACTGTTTACCTCTTCACATTTTATGCACACAAAAAATTATATCACATCTACATGGAATAATAAAAATGCTAAGCATGCATTACGATAAACACACACAGTATAATATATGGGCAGATGCGAACTAAATATGATACAGATCAGTTTCTCTACTTCTACACGAATATCTCAAAAAAACATAAGGAGCGTCCCGAATCTATTCTGAAAAATGATGATTTTTCTTTAGCTAGCAGCTAGTAAAATGGCGAAAAAAACGTATTTTTTACAAATATTATATGCAAATATAGCTAGCAATTCTCATATTACTACATTAAACTTGCAACGGCAATAAGTCACTGTATTATGCCAAATTGCAGTAGTAAATTCCTAGAAAACTACCCGGAGTGCATTGTAAGCACCACTTCATATCATTTATGAAATTTTTCACTGGTTAAATGAGGTGTGAGATATTGATTTCCGTTTTTCAGAGAGAAAATTCAAGGTTTAAATTTATTTAGCACATAAGTAAATTTAGAGAAGCGATAAATTCCTATTTCAATCTTGCTCAGACAAGATTCATTGTTCTATCTATCGCATTGAATCAAAATCGATACAAATCGATTTCACTCCTGGAAGTTAGAAGTTAGAAGAACTACGACAAAGAGACTTTAACTCTTGCTGGAAAAGTTTTATCCTGGGTTTAGCGTATTTTAGGGATGTACTCGAAAAGTACAATATTCTATGCAGTCATATTATAGGAAGGAGCTTCCTGCATATCAAAAAGATATGTCAATAAATCTGCAGCGTACATATAGCTAGTAATTTAATTTGATTTATGACTGTGGGATGGAAGCATTTCATTTATTGTCTTCAATGAGAACATCTTTGCTCCTGTTTACTTGAATTTTTACCTGTCGGCAATAGTCGAGAGCACTTTAGTTTTATTCAACGCCGGGGTGCTACAGTTTAATAGAGAAATCGGCTTAAAGAATCAAGCAAAATTAAAACATCTCTTCCTGTAGATGCAGCATGCAATTACTCACTTGTACTCTGTCTCTGTGTGTAAGAAGTGGCTCTATTGTGCATTATGCTGCTAAAATCATGCTCTTCCTCTCTGTCATATTCTATCGTCATCGTCGTAGCCTCATTTATTTTCAGTTGATAGGCAATTTTCTAGTTCGTGCTCATGCCTGAGGCAACTGTTTTTACGATATCTAAGCTACACCCACGTTTTCTGTTTATGAAATTATATTATAGCCATTATTATTATGTAGCAGTTATAGAAGAGTGCCTCCAATACCTAACGCATTTATTATAGGGACAAGAAATAATATGGAAGAAGTGCGTCCTATGTTCAAGATTAGATGATACAATATTATTTTATAGTCAACTGATTATTAGTCATGTTCTGCCCATCCCTACACTTTGCAAACTAATTCCTTTTTTCACTTATTACTATCACATTACAGTATCTCTCAAGCCAAAACTGTGCTACAATGCCTATTAGTCCTACAATTATATTCTTATTGTTTTCTATCACAGAAAATGTCATGAAGTGTAGTTAGTATTAATATAGAATAACTGACTCTTTTCTATATTCGTCGTAAACTTAGGCATTAATTGTTAACGTACAAATCTCACATAAAAATAACGATGCATCTATTCTGTAAAAGTAATAAGTATAAATGTACAAATATTATTACATTTTCAGTAAAAGTAATAAACCTTTGTAGCTCATCCAATTTATTAGTTAATGACTTATGTTGCACATTACACGCTGTGATATTAGGAACACCTGTGTTAAAGATAAATAGTGTCTATATATTTTAGGATAGAGATGTATATGAGAAAGAATGATCATGAACATCGGCAGTAGTAGTAATTAGTAATTACTGTTACAGAAAAGGTAAGAGTATGGCATGCAACGTGCACAGGTGAGCCGAAGTATCTGTGGAATAGAGAGGAGAAGAGCTGCAGCAAGACAAAGCATCCTTTTCCTCGAAAACAAGACTACTCTAACTTCTGTAAGCAATAAAGTCGTATAATGACATGCACAGAGCATAGAGATTTAAGAGCTGCTAATTAGCATGTCATTAGATATTCTAGTGCAGAGAGATGTTGCTCTTACTTACTTACTATCATATCATGACACTACACTCAAAGGAAAATATCACAATAAGCCACCACAAAATCTAACAATAAGAAAATTCTCAATTTGAGTCGACGTTGCTTGTAGGTTGGCTTTAACAGTGATCTCGTTTCCCTCCAGAGATAATGTGCATTATACTACACCATTTAGCATATAGAGAGAGAGAGAGAGAGAGAGAGAGAGGAACATTATCTATCTCTCTATCTGACGAACACTGTTTGGCACAACAGACAAACTTTGAATTGCATGAACATATTTAACCAACAGCACTGTACAAAATACATCCTGCAAGACATGGGCTCATGGACTAGAGAAGAGAGCATGACATTATTATCATCCCTTTCCATTTTATTTTGGAGTTTTATTTTATTGCCGTCATGTTACGCTCATGCATTGTTAGCTTTCTACTTCTACATAGGTACTCAACGATAAACGCATACAAAACAAAACTATGTTCTCTTCAACACAAAATACTTGCAGCTATGTTATCTCTCCATGCCCATTCACTACACACACAACATCCAACATACCTGTACCATAATAATATCTGTAAATACATAATATCGGTATACCAACAAAACTCGCTGCAAGATCCAAACCGTGTGATGTGATTTCGTTTGATTAATTTGTAATTTGTAGACAAATGCACAAAAATTGTAAATACGAGCAAATATTAAATTACACAATGTATTTAAACAAATATTAACATAGCTGTGTGTGATACTAAAAGTCTACTTATTTCACGTAAACATCTTTCAGTGAGGCATAAAGATATTATGTTTTGTAGTCAAAATTACAAATTATATCAGTACTAGTAATGCAATAGAGTCAATTCCTACAAAAAAGACGTAAGTAGATGGTTTCGTTTAGCATGAGCCAAAAGCTACACAAACGTTAAAGGCTAATGAGATGGCTTTAGAAATCAAAGGATTCTGAGAGTAAGCACAAATCAGCTAATTTTAATGGAAATGAGATTTGATTCTGCGAATCATTTGCAATTAATATCCTTGTGTATTTGATATAAATAATTTACATCTATAATTAAAGTGTAAAAACTGCGCAGTTAAACGATGTTTACATTCTGGTCTGGTCTCTGTCTAATTATGGCAATTATATCGCCATTAAACATAAAAAAGTTCTTTACATTCCACTTAATTGCACTGCAGCTAATTTATTATGAATGGAAAATATCCTGGTAATATATTAGTTGTGGCGCAGGTCCTGTGAGAGAAAGAGTGTTAAAAACAGCCTGCATCATTTACAGATCGCATTGTATGTACTTAGGTACATTTACCGATTATTATGAGTCAACCAAGCATCCATTTATTTCCACAAGTATTTGTCATATTTGTTTATTCAGGCGATAGCATATGTCTACATAAAAAGGTCACCATTTATTAACACGCTATAACTATCAGTAAATAAAAGTGACACGTACCACATACAAGTGTTAAATGAAACCAGATTACTGAACTATTCATCAATTGTACGTTTCACACACGTTGCATTTCGTTTACATACATACAATTAATATTATACTGCGATAATTAAAAAGGATCTCTATTGGTGAAAATGTGTCGTAACATAAAATCACTATACCTAAATATATTTAAAATATTATTAGAAAATCCTAGGTAAATATATTGTGAAATTTTATGAATTGCATCCATTAACAATTAGTTTGTATTTATGTGTGAATTCTACATTTGCTCATTGACGTCATTTAAACCAAGATAATAACATCATCAACAAACAATTTCTAGCCTTATAATTAGCCATTCGTGGTTCGCAGGAGTATGAAATTAGCTTTATACCTAACTTTATAAGCAAAACAATACTGGAGATCTATTTTGCATGCGATGTCTTACGTGATTTACAAAGATAGTAGCAGCAATACACCAAGCAATATATAATTGTAGATACAAGTACATAAACATTCAATATTTTACAATGAGCAAGGATTTTGTTAAAATTGATAATAGGATAATCTGGTGTAGTAATCACCGACTGAACTAAGCTGAAAAATAGATTACAAACTAAGTGTAAAGTTACAGTTTGTCCTACGAGTACAGAAATATCCTTATCGCCAGCAGTTCGCGTTTTATCATCTGTAGATAATTATGAACCAGTAATCTGTATAAAAATGTTTTGGATTCTATGAACCAAATTATTGTTTCGTGGAAATAGATCTTGGTGTCAATAAAGTCATAGCAATGCGGTACAAATGAAATGAAACTGTACAGAATTTACAATCACCCATGAACCAGAACAGATGCGTATTTAATACGTTCCCTAGAACAAAAAGAATCTGTCAAGACACTTCTATAAAAAAAAAGTTTATTCTTTATGCATGTGAAAATAAATTGTAAATGATATGATGTTGTTGATGGAAAGGCTTCTGCATCTCAAAGATCAACTTCATCTAGAAATTCAATACACAGGGATAAATCCAAGTATCATTAAAATAAACTAACAGCAGAACAGAAACCTAGTAAGTTTTAAACAGGATACGAACTCTTAGATTTTTACGTGTACAATCGCATTCGCTGTCATGTCTTAATGTCACACAGTACGTGACTTATCACCAGAGCCATTCTGAGTGAGTTTAAGTTTCGTCACAGAAACTCCGAGACGATTATTTGGACGACAATAACAGATCAGACGAATATGGGTGATAACAGATTCATTAGTCACGAACCAAACTTTTCTGGTAATTAAATAAATAAATGAAATGTACTAAGAGAACAATATCACTTTTCAAGGTGTGTACATTAAAACATCTTAAGTAAAATAATCTAATCACAAAAACACCAAAAATCTCTCTTGTGAGTCTGTTAAATATGTACGGGAGAGATAGGTCATGTCCTTGAGAAATAAAACAATAAACAAACCTAGAAGAATTTACTTTGAGAAAACGGGCAAACTGACTCAGAATTGAAAATTCCTTTCTATGAGTCATCCGAAGTTAATTACCACTCAATACGCTATTGTAGCACAGAGATTTAAAAGTGACGAATATCTGATAATACAAATATAGTACAGAAATGTCAGTTATACATAAATGAGAAACGACTTTATATCAGATAAACATATTACCATGCATTATAATAATATAGTGATATCGTGCTTGATTTCATTAAAGACACTAAAACTTGAAACAGCTCATACTCTCGTGATGATTTATTATCTAGCATGTTGTAGTATTTAATTGATAACCTCCAGAGTTAAATAGTAAGCCTCACATTTAATATTGGTTTCCGCCGTAGACATTTATTTCTAAATTATGAAGCCACTACACGAAACGTAAATATACAAAAGGGATACTTTTTAAAGGAAGTTCAATGGTTGTATGTTCGTTAAGTTTACAGAGCAAGTAATTACTTGCCTACTAGTAAAATAGTGATGCTTATTCACAACACCTACTAACACACCATGAGCATGAAGTCACCACAGAACAGGAAAGAATAAAGACACGCATGAGTGTGTAATGTACCGAA